>CANYBF011717405.1:0-58888 GCA_948192965.1 Dalechampia spathulata | reverse complement strand
TGGATTTCAGACAAGTGGCCCATATTTTTCTTGAGTAATCATCAATAAAGGTAACAAAGTACAAAGCTCCTCCAATCGATTTATCAGTCATAGAGCAAACATCAGTATGAACTAAATCAATGGCATGTGATCTTCTATGTGGAGGTGAACGATGAAATGCAACTCTGTATTGTTTACCAGCTAAACAATAAGTACAGGTGTTCAAGTTTGTACCTTTCAAAGGAATCAAGTTCTTCTTGGTGAGGATGCCAAGACCTCTTTCACTCAGGTGACCAAGTCGCATATGCCATAAATCAATGGAGGCATCTTCAACTGCATTTACCTCCCCTTTAATCACCTTAGCTTATGATATGTAGAGACCAATCTTCTTACCTTTAACAACAACAAGAGAACCTTTAGACAGCTTCCATTTACCATCTCCAAAGAAGTTATGATAACCTTCATCATCAAGTGTACTAGTAGAAATCAAATGTAAGCGCATATCAGGCATATGTCTAACATCCTTCAGTAGTAACTTGCACCTAGTATTGGTTTCTAACCAAATATCTCCAATGCCTACAACACTAGCCATCTCCTGATTTCCCATCTGAACCTAGCCAAAATCACCAGTAGTATACGATACAAAGAAATCCCGTCGAGGTGTAACATGATACGAAGCAGCTGAATCAGCAATCCAGGTGGTATCTTGACAAGCAAGATTTATAAAACCATCATCACAAACAATGGCAACATCACCGTCACTAACAACTGCTGTCGTATCACTGTCATCATTTTTATCCACAGCTTTACCCATCTGATCTCTTCTGTACTTTCTGCAATCCCTCTGAAAATGCCCAAGCTTATCACAGTAAAAACACTTGCCCTTCCTTGATTGAGATCTCCCTCTAGGTTTCCATTTGCTTTTTCTGTCACCAGACTCTCTATCTTGTTTACCCCGAGAAAATTTATTTTGGCTTCTCCCCCGATTTTTTGTAACAAGTGCATGAGACTCTGAAGTGCCTGTCCCTTTCCTGCGTTTCTCTTCATTCAGAATACTGTCTTTCACTGACTTCAAAGTGAGCTTCCCATTTGGAGCAGAATTACTAAGTGATACCACTAAAGTCTCCCAACAATCCGGTAACGAACTCAACAGAATTAGTGCCTGAATCTCATCATCTAACTCAATTTTCATCAACACCAACTGATTTAAAAAACCTTGAAAGTCATTCAAGTGCACCGTAGCATCATCACCATCTCATTATTTCAAGTTCACAAGATCTCTTATAACAAAGGCCTTGTTTTACGCACTCTCTTTAGCAAATGTTTCTTCCAGCAGCTTCCACACCTTATAGCAATCATATTCCTGTGAAATGTGATTGATTGACTTAGAAGATACCCATCTTCTAATAGCAGCAGTAACTTTTCTGTTTAAAGAATTCCATTTCGCCTCCTCCATATCGTCAGGTTTTATTCCTTTATTCTCAAGCAGTAAAGCTAAATCATGATAATAAAGGTGATCCTCCATTAATGTCTTCCACAAAAAATAATTTGAAGAACCAAGCTTTATCATACTTGAATCTTCCTTATCCATTTTAACTGCATGAGAAATTAATAACCACAACCAGCCACTCTGATACCACTTGTTGAGAAAAACACTGGCAATGCAATAAAATCACAACCATAATCTCTAATCTTTTTCCCTTTTCGTGCAATCAAAATATCAACCAATTGACCAAACCAAACAACGTTATCAAAATACGTAATTAGCCAAGCAAACAATCACAAAATCAACACGAGAAATTTTTACGTGAAAAACCTGAAACGGGAAAAACCACGGGATCGTAGCCACTTCAAACTTCCACTATAATCGAAATAATGAGATCAACAAGTTCATCTCTAGCTCAACTAGAGGTATACATCAAATCAACATAATAATCATCTCAATGACGAATCAAATCATCAATAATAACAACAAAGAAAAGTATTGATCTCACCAAAACCGAGGAACCTTTGAACGATCAGCTCCGTTCAAGTTGAATAGTTTGAAACCGGAAACAACATATCAGACAATCATCCCGATCGGGTAAGAAATCACCATCCGATCATGGCTGCAAAGATCAAACCTCACCTTATTTTTCACTCTTTCCCTCTCGGCAGAAGCTACTGTCAAAACTCTCCTCTCCTTTTTTTTTTCTTCTTTTTGCTTTTGGCCACACAACTCTCGTCTGACCATTCCCACATTTCTTTTCTTTTTTAAACACACACACAAAGTCAAAAAATAATAATAAATGATGGTGGTCCCAAGTGAGTTGGGAAGCCACTCACAGAACCTGATGTGCACGACAAATAAGGTCTAAATCATGCTTTGCCAAGAATTCTGACACCTTATCAGGGCCAAATGTGTACAAAACTCCTCTGTCATTCATTCCCCAACCTTTAACATCTCTACCAGGATCCGACCACAGCAAATCACACAATAAACCAGTGTCCAAAACAGGGCCCGGGTGAGGTAGAGTTCTGATTTGGTCCAAATTTATCAAATCAGGGGAAAGATCGCCGTGCATGCACAAAATTTTGTCATCTATGAGAGCCGCAATAGGAAGGCAATTGAAACATTCGGTAAAAGATTTCCAAAGCCTCACATTGAACCGCCGCTTACATTCATCATAAATCCGTATATCCGATTTATTGAAGCACATTAATGGTTTCCTCTCAAAAGAAAAAAGTTCTCCGGATATTTAATCTTATAAGCTAGCAGCAAGCAAATGGTCTCCAAGCTCTGCTTGCCATGATCAACATAATCCCCTAAAAACAAATAATTCGCTTCACGAGGAAAAACTCCATACTCAAAAAGTCTTAATAGATCACTATATTGCCATGAATATCACCTGAAATGCATTAACAAGACAACATTTAACAAATATAGGTAACTATCATGCTGAATTCCAAACATATTAAATGATTGACTTCAAGCAGGAATGTAACGGTAAAACCTCCAGCTAATTAAGTTTACATTAAATCATCATATATAATTTATAAATATATTGATTATATGGATATTAAATGATGTAAATTAACATGTATATATTATGATTTAATGTAATATATTTATATGTGGTAGGATTATTTATTAAATTAGACGAATATCTTATAATATTATGTGGATTATTCTGTGTGTTGCCAAGTGGTTTATTCTTAAACAGGAATGTTCTAAACCAGAGTGGATTGTCTGTTCCTTTAATTGTTCTTTTTTTGTGTAATTACCAATTTAATTATTCTAAATATAGTTTTGATATTTCCTGTATCAATAAAAGAATTATAAATAAAACAGGGAAAGCACTTTTTCCCACATCATGACATCAAAATCTAAAACAAAATTTAACATTATAGAATATCTTTTCTTATTAAATATTATTATATGAAAGATTTATTATTCTAATTAATTTATTCAATTAATTTTTATAAAAATTCTAAATCAAATCAAATTAAAATTAAAATTGAACCAAAATTATAGAAAATTAAATAAGTTAAAAATTAAATTTATAAGAATCGAAATCAAATTTAATCTTTTAGAAATTAAAAAATAAATTTATAACAACTAAAATCACATGATGGATATAAATTTACATTATTTTAAAATATTAATATAAAATGATATTATTTTATAATTTAATTTTTTTAATTTTTTAATTTTTTAATTTTTTAATATCTTTAATCAAATTAAAAAATCAAAAAATTTTAACATCATGACTAAATGAAAAATAAAAAAATAAAAAAAAATGGATTTTTCTGCTGATATGACAGAAAATGATAATCATAAAAGAAAGAGGTCAAAGCTAGAAGTTTAGAATCAACAAACATGATATATTCTATTGCCATTGCTCAATTCTTGAAGGAAAATATGAGAATGTCTTAGATTTCTGAAAGCGATAACTGGGCGGCGGAACTACAACCTCTTCATATATATATATATATATATATATATATATATATATATATATATGGAATCATCGTTTGACCTTGTTCTTGAAGCTTATGCTGTTAGATGCTGCTCACAGCCGATATTCTCTGCCTTGGTTTTCCTTGCTTTCTTGCCTGAGAATATGATTAGATTACTACTGATCATTGCCTGCTTTCAATAATTTTTATACCTTTCCTTACCCAGAAATGGAAAATTGCTCATCAAGATTTCAAGAATTAATCCAATATTTTTTTTTAATTTTCAGCTGGAATAATTATCATATCTAAGAACTTTGACACTGTCAGATTTCATTAATAAGATTCTCACACTGCCATGCTTGCCTGCATGTATTTGGGTTTACGTGTCTATATTTGATTCATTCGATTTAACTGAAGGTATAAATTTTTTTGATTTTCAAATTAAATTGTTAATTCTATTCAATTTTTTATTCTTTCAAACATTTCAACATTAATTTATTAATTTATATTGATTTTATAAATTTATAAAATTATCTCATTTTATTATCAAGAAATAAAATAATTTATGAAATGTTAAATTCTGTAATAAATCTAAAATTTCTTTATTTTATATAATCTAAATTCTCAAAATTCTAAAAAACTATGTTAAAAAAGTTTTAAAAATACAACAATAAATTCAAAAATTATTTTTCATTTTTAAATTAAACGATAATCAAGAATATATACATACATATATATATATATACATATAGGAACATGCATGTATGGAGGCAGAAGACAACTTTCCATGGAAGCTTTTCTGTAAAGAAGATTTATTATGTACAAGTTCATAATGATTATCTTCACTTGGTTTTTCTTTAATATTATTTTTATTTTTATTTTCAAAATTCAATCTGATTGGCTTATGAATCGAGGCCCACCATCATACAATCACCCTGCCATCATTGGATAATGATTTATATTATTATTATTATGTCTACAGTTCTTATTTTAATATTTATATAATAATACCACCTCGAATTTAATCATCATTCTTAATTTTCCCAAAAAATAAAAACTACTTTATTCTTATTTTTTCAAAGGAAATCATAATCCCCATGTTGGATTGAGAATGCTGTCTTTTCATTTAATGTGAATAAAATTCAAATAATTTCTTTTATTATATTTTATCTTTTTTAAAAATATATAAAATGTCTTTAGTTTAAATAATTTTATTCAAGAATTAAAAAATCATAGGAATGCATAAAAGATAATTTTGATAAATCAAAAATGACAATAATTAAAAGAAACTGGAATGGCAATTCAGTAAATAAGACGTATATAAAGGGCAAAAAGTCAGACATCCAGATCATTTTACCCGGCAAAAATTCCCAGTTGAAAAGCAAGCAAAACAGATCAAAAACAAAGAAAGAAAGATGATGAAGAAGAAGAAAAAGCAGAAATAAATAAACTTTCCCTTTCGGTTCTGTGTAATATCAAATGATTCTGCAACATCCACCGTCACTTCACATATTCTCCTCATCAGCAAAAGATTCCCCACATTTTCTTTCAGTTTTTTTTACCGATCATCAGCGATCTTTTGTAAAAGCTTTTCCTTTTTCTTTTTCTTGCTTTCTCAAGCCAAGAATCTCACTTTCTTTCTTGCTTGCTCTGCTTCCAGATTCTTTTGTTTTGTTCATCAATTCCTCTCTTTTTAATCACACCATGTTCCTATTGCGTTGTTCCCTCCGATCTCTTCTCTCTTTCTCTTTCTCTTACTTTTTTTTTTGCTTTCATTCTCTTTTTATCTCTATATCTTCCTGTCGTTTTCAGTTTTTCTCCTCGGTTCTTCCTTTCTTCCTTCTCTTTTCTTTTCATTTTCTGGCCAATTCTATACTCACAAGTAGCTTTTCTTTTGTTTGATTCTTCCTTATATGGCTCCTCCTTCTTCGTCTGTCAACCATATCTCTAATCCATGTATTTATGGTAATCATCTTCTTTCTTTTTCATCCATATTCTTTTCCTTTTCCTAACTTGCTTGATCATATAGTTTTCTTGAACCTTACTTCAAAATGAATTCTGGGTTTGCTTTGTATGATCATGAAATGCTTTTGTTCATCAATCAGCACTTCTGGGCATCTGAATTCTGGTCTCATTCTTTTCTTTTCATTTAATCTGCTAGTTTTCTTGCCTATGAACTTGTCCTCTAATACATTTCTTGAATTACATGACACTTCAAAACTTTAATTTATGCTTCAAGAATGTCTCTTCTTCTTCTTATTCTTCTTCTTTATGTGTTCATAATTACTGATTATCACAAATATTGGTGTTTGTGGCGGGATTCGTATTGCAAACTTTGATGATAAGCAGGGGATTTTGTTTCTTCATACGCAGAGAGAAAATCTCGGTTTATGAAATGGCTCAGTAAGCTTTTCAAAGGTGGTCCTAGCCACAGCCATGGCCATACCAGCGGTGGAGGTAGCCGTCACCCGCAGCTTCTTGGGGAGGAAAACATGGTCAGCTTACGTGCTCCGGCTAGATCTTTGGTAATTCATATCATCTTAATTATATATTTTCATAAATACGATAAAAAAAAGTAATAAATATTTGGATAATTCAATTATTACAATAAACTGAAATAATATTTTCATTAAAAATCTAAATTCAAATTAATTAAATTAAATTTTTTAAAAATAAAACGTTAAAAAAGCACAAGAAGGTAGTTTTGAGATTCTTCTTACAAATTGAAATATTGAATGGCAAGTTTGTGTCCAAATAATTACTTTCAAAATAATTTAATATATAAATAAGTATTTATGCTTTAATTTTAATTAAATTATTTTTGTGGTAAATTACCTGCTTAGCCTTTTTCACCTATTTTCAACTTTTAATAATAATTATTATTTTAATTAAAAAGGAGGGCATGTTACTATTGCTTGGGATCAAGATATAATTAAGGATTTAGCATAATTAATTTTATTCAATATTAGGCGATTATTCTTTAATTCATGTGCAAGCCCACTTGGCATGTTATTTAATTCTATTTTTATTTTATAACTTATGCTATTAAGATTTACCCACGTAAAAAGTTAGATTATGGCTGTCATCTCCACATGCATACGTACTTTTGCATAAATTGATTTATTATTATTATTATTATTATTATTATTATTATTATTATTATTATTTGACTAGAATTTTGGTTGATCTTGGCGGTGGGTGGGGGGGTATATGATATGGTTCGTATCCCCACTATCGAACATCGTGGATATATGCTGTGCTTTTTAGATGAGAATTCTCTTGTTAAATAATGAATATTGTTATCTGGATTTCAGTTTAAGAATCTATTTGGGTATCTCCAAATTCAAATTCTCCATTTATAAATTATTCTTTCATATAAATTAAATCAAACTGAATATTTAATTTATTTTATTTCGATAAAGATGAAAAATTGTTGAAGCTTATTAGTTTTTGTTGTCAGGATGAGCACTCTAGACCTGGTAAAGAAAAGGAGGAATCAGATCATGCCAAGGCACTTTCTCTGGCAGAAGAATGGAAGAGACCAGGTGTAGTAATTCCATCCCTGTCATGCTCATACAGTATACAGTTCTTACATTACAAGCCATCATTGAACCTGGAATGAACCCTGTCACCTGTTTCAGGATACGGATGGCGAACCGACAATGATGAGGAACTAGCTAGAGCACTTCAGGATAGCCTGAATCCATCAGGTTATCCTCATTACCCTCAAAATCCATCTGGGTACCCTCCTTATGCACCCCCACAATATTATCACGGAGGTTACAGGTAAGATCTTAATTGAATCATAGCTGCAAATGATGGAGTTCAGTTCTGGACCCGTAGAATGGTTGATAATTGATCTTGGCCGAACCAAAATTTGTTAACAGATTATGTGGTGGTTGCCATTGCGATATTGGTTATGGCAATTATTTAGGATGCATGGGAAAATTTTTTCATCCTGATTGCTTTCGTTGTGCTTCTTGTGGCCATCCGATTACAGAAAATGAGGTAATCTACTGTTCCTTGTGGATCGACTTCAATCTTTGAATCTATCTTTTTTCCATCGGTCAAACCCATAACATAATTTTCTTTTTTCTGTTGATCCAAGTTTTCTTTGTCAGGTAGAGATCCATACCACAAGTCTTGTTTCAAAGAGTTGACTCATCCCAAATGCGAAGTCTGTCATCAATATGTAAGGAAAAAAGTTCATTAACATGATTCATTTACCTTTTCTTTTAGAAGAATTGGTTCTGAAACCGAAAAACTCGAAAACCTGATTTGCTCAGTTTGAGCATAGAAGATCCAGTTTTGATCATTTTAATTTTCGTATTATTTTCAGATTCCAACAAATGATGCGGGTTTGATCGAGTACAGATGCCATCCATTTTGGTCCCAGAAATATTGTCCATCGCATGAATATGATAATACAGCTCGATGCTGTAGTTGTGAACGCCTGGAGGTATTTTTCCTGATCTGGAACCATAGAACTTTCCTTTATCAGGTTCAATAATATTTATAAATTCATGTTTTTTTAAATTCTATTATCCTGGAAGTCTTGGAACACAAGATACTATTCCTTGGGAGATGGACGGAGCCTTTGTTTGGAATGTATGGAATCTGCTATAATGGACACTGGTGATTGCCAACCACTTTATCATTCCATCAGGGACTATTATGAAGGCATGCACATGAGATTGGACCAACAGATTCCCATGCTTCTTGTTGAAAGACAGGCGCTTAATGAAGCTATTGTAGGAGAAAAAAATGTAACATATGATTTCCCTGCTGGATTTTTTTTTTCAATTTCAGGATTCCTGAAAGTTGTTCTTATTTCAATTATGGTGATTTTCCAGGGTTATCATCACATGCCTGAGACAAGGGGTCTGTGCCTTTCAGAAGAGCAGACTGTTACAAGTGTAATGATGACATCAGATAATTGTTTTGATTGAAATGGTGGATTCTGAGTGAAGTACCAATTTGATAAAATATTGCTTTCTGTGTGATTTTCTTTTTACTGTAATCAGATTCAAAGGAGGCCAAGAATTGGTGGCACCAGGCTGGTTGGAATCAGAACTCAACCACAAAAGCTGACACGAAAGAGTTGTGAGGTTACAGCCATTCTCGTACTTTATGGTCTTCCAAGGTAATTAATCTACGCAGAAATCGTGTTACGAAACCGTCTAACATAAAATAACAAGTTGATCAAAGTAAGCCAGGCGCTGAGTTTTCATCAATACTAATCGTTTCATGATATAATTTCTCATTACATCATCCTAATGTCTTGTTGAACCTTCCGTTTATTAATCTAATTGTTGGCAGGCTACTGACCGGTGCTATACTTGCCCATGAGCTGATGCATGGGTGGTTACGCCTTAAAGGTAGATGTAATTGCATCTCTGAATCCTCTCCTGTCAGGATTTTTTGGTTTTTTTTTTCGACGGATTACAGCATCTTATTTCCTGTTGAAACGATTCAGGATATCGTAATTTGAATCCTGAGGTAGAGGAAGGTATCTGTCAGGTACTTTCACATATGTGGCTTGAATCAGAAGTGCTTCCATCAAAAGACATGCCATCTTCATCATCGGCTTCCTCCTCTTCTTCCTCTTCGAAGAAAGGAGGAAGGTCCAAGGTGGAGAACAAACTCGGAGAGTTTTTCATGCATCAAATTGCCAATGATGCATCTCCGGCTTACGGAGGAGGGTTCAGAGCTGCAAATGCTGCTGTCAACAAATACGGTTTAAAGCGAACATTGGATCATATTCGGCTTACAGGACACTTCCCATTGTAATACTAATACACCATGGTTTCATATAATTATTTTGCTCCTTTCAAAGGAATCGAGCTCTCTCGCTGCACAAGTTTCGGATCAGATCACGAGTTTTCTTCAGGGTTTTATATGATACATGTCCAGACATGGCCCTTTTCAAGGAATTAATAATGTCCATCTTCTTTGCCTGTCATGTTTTAGTCACGAAGAGAGTAAACCCATTTAGCTCAGATCTGTTGATGCTGTAATTGTCATGCTTCTACAGCTCTAGCCAGCCATGTATTAACAAGGAATTATATTCATCAATGTTCTGGAAAATCTCTCATGTCTTGAGTGGTTTGTGATCAAATATTTACCTTTTTCAGCATTGCGAATCGGCAATATACAGTTACTACTTATTTAGAAAATTGCTGGCGATGGTATCATGGAATGCTGTGCATTCTTAGCTGCCATGATCGTATAAACATTCAAAGAATCAATCAAACATGATCTGTCACAGATTTTATAGAACCAATAGGCCAAAATGTAATGAACTAAACTTAATTACAGACCTTTTCTGCCTACTCTAGGGGGACGTAGCAAATTTTCCTGCTGTTTTCTAATGAACTACAGATAATTTTCCGAAACCGCCTGTTAAAAAAGTACATGACAGAAGGCGGAAATGGGCCTGGTTTTCCTGTCAAATAATCACATAAATGACAAGTTCCTGGAACTGCAACCATTCTTCTGCTTTCCGAATTTTCCAAGGAAAGAAATCCTGTTATCCACAACAAGGTTTGTTGTTCACATTATTATTATTAGAGAAATTGGCAACATTAATGGTAGTTCCTTGTGGAATTCCAGTAGAATTAGCAGCTTCCTGTGCTGCCAATGCTTTCTTGCTAATAATCTGATAAATTTCCAGCAGAATTGCCTGGAAAGCCCTTTCGATATTATGTGATTCCAACGCTGAAGTTTCCAGGTATGAAAGTCCTTCCTTTTCTGCAAAATCCTGAGCATCACTTTCTGAAACTGCTCTCAGGTGATTCAGATCAGATTTATTTCCAGCCATCATTATGGCAATATTTGAATCTGCATGATCTCTTAATTCTCTAAGCCATCTTTGAACACTGTCAAACGTTTGCCGCTTTGTTATGTCATAAACCAACAGCGCACCCACTGCCCCTCTGTAGTATGCACTGGTTATTGCTCTGTACCTTTCTTGACCAGCCGTGTCCCATATTTGTGCTTTCACCGTCTTCCCTGATACCTGCATAAAGATTTGTTTAGCTCAATAAACCAATAATTTATTCCATAAACTAGCATGGATTGGATGAACCTGATCTATGGCATATTGATATAAACCTGATCTGGAATCATTTCCTTGTTTAGATCCATGTAATTCCGTGTGTATAAAGAAATTCGAATACTATCTGATTAAAGAAGGTATATGATTCAAATCACGAAAAACCAACCTGAAGATTTCTTGTTGCGAATTCCACACCAATAGTAGACTTGGATTCCAGGGAAAACTCATTTCTGGTAAACCTGGTAAGAATGTTGGATTTTCCAACACCCGAGTCTCCGATCAATACAATCTTGAACAAATAATCATATTCATGATCCACCTTGTAAGCCATTATTTAATCAATCACGATTAAATAGTAATTACTCTTGTTTTCCTTTCTCTCTTTCAACCTCCCAAGACCTATAAAATATCAAAATCCATGATCAAATTTCACATGACATAATGAAATGAACCACATATATATATATATATATAGTTGATTTTGGATTTGAAATCTTATTGAGATGTTAATGGTGAAGAAGAAGGGTGGGAAGGGAAAAAACAGAAAACCGGATTACAAGGCATCTAAATCGGATTTTCTTTTGATTTTAGTAGCGATATTCATGGAATTTTAAATCATTTAAATCCATTTAATAACAAAAAAATCCTAATGAAAGTTTTTTTTTTCAAAAAAACATTATTTTCCCATTTAGTGTATCCCGTTACGTTTATGACAGGTTTCCATATTTCCAGTTTCCTGAAAGTGGTGCCAATTCTTATTTGTCCCTGAACATGAAAAGCTGTCATGAATTGAACTCATAGTTTATGTTATAAAGGCTATGATATCATACCAATAATCTAAATAAAAGTCGGTGGGATTACAGTCCAATTTATGAAATCATGTAGTATTTGAGCATCCAGCCAAGTTTGAGACAATTGCGATGAATCCAGAGAAGAAGCAGGAGATTATTAACGATCTTGTCAGGTTTTCAAATGGAAAAGAATATTAAGCGAAGACTTGAAAAGCTTGGAAACGTGGTAGCTTCTTTATGGGCCGCCTGGAACTGGAAAATCAAGCTTGATTGCTGCCATTGCCAACTTCCTGAACTACAATGTTTATGACATTGAATTGACAGCAGTTAAAGATGACACCTGCTTAAGGAAGCTGTTAACGGATATATCAAGCAAGTCGGTGATTGTGATCAAAGATATCGATTGTTCGCTTGATCGAATCTTACAGGAAAAAGAAACAATATAACTGGCAAGAACAATCCAATTGAAAAATTTGTCAAGGAGGATGATGATTCGGATGATGGTTGTTATAATAATAATCTCTATTAGATACAAAGGTCTTAAACATTATTACATGAAGCAAACAAGAAATCTCAAACCAGAATATTGAACATTAGAAACCCTAATCTTCCTGGAAAATATAAGCTACTAGTTAAATATCAACATAATTAGATCTATTAATCAATTTCCAAACATGTTTCAAAATCCTTGCTTTTTCCTTGGCCTTGTTCTTGGATTCTACTTTCTTTTCTTCTAGTTCTTTCCTCTTTGCCTCAATACCTTGTATCAAATTCTTCAAGTTACGATCAACATCAGCTCCTTCTTCTTCTTCAGATTTTGGCATCAAGTACTCCACAACGTCAGCAGGAGACATGTCTACTTCATCCAACAACTTGCCAATCTTGTCAAAGAGATCATGTGATTCAATGTTCAAGTAATTCTTGGCTAACATCTTGAATGCCTCGAACTTGCAATATGACAATTCGATATGGAGATCCATTCTGCCTCTTCTTATCAATGCCGGATCAAGTTTTTCTTTGTGATTTGTTGTGAATATAATGATTCTTTCACTCCCAGAAGCTGACCATATTCCATCAATAAAATTCAACAATCCTGACAGGGTGACCTTGCTTTCATTACGATAATCTCCATCACCCGAATCATAATTCTCCTTGAGCAGATTTTTAAGTAGATTGTTCTTCTTCTTGCCAGATTTACTGCTTCTTTTTCCTGTAAGATCGAGCGAACAATCAATATCTTCGATCACAATCACCGACTTGCTTGATATATTCGTCAACAGCTTCCTCAACTCGGTGTTATCTTTAACTGCTGTCAATTCAACGTCATAAACATTGTAGTTCAGGAAGTTGGCAATGGCAGCAATCAAGCTTGTTTTCCAGTTCCAGGCGGCCCATAAAGAAGATATCCACGTTTCCAAGCTTTTCCAGTCTTTGCATAATATTCTCTTCCATTCGAAAACCTGACAAGATCTTTTATAATCTCCTGCTTCTTCTCTGGATCCATTGCAATTGTCTCAAACTTGGCAGGATGTTCAAAAACTACATGACTCCATAAATTGGAACTGTAATCCCACCAATTGTTGCTTGGATTATTGGTGTAAAGTTTGCGCCTACGATTCTTGACACCAATAGCCTTGCCTTCTTGAATCACATAATTCAAATACTGATCAATAACTTTGGTTCTATGCTTGGGATGAAAAACCAGAATGTAAAATCTCTTAGATCCAACAGGGTGAAAAGAAATAGTCTTGGTCTTAGGAGTGACAGAAACTGATATCCATTTAACCTGGATATCTTCAAACAAATCAGCAACAGCTTCTTGTTCATCCATGGAAATCAAAAGAGATTTACTTTTCTTGGAAAGTTCACCTTTCAGTCTTTTCACTTTATCAATAGACTTGGAACTGAGATATGATTCGATGGCAGTGTAAGCTTCATTACGAAGAAATCGAGCATCATCTGGAAACTCATCAAATCTGATTTCCATTCTTGGACAGAAAAAATTCTTCACCGCATTCCATAAAACACCAAAGAAGCTCTCAAAGATCGATGGAATTGTATTTTGGTACAAGGACCATAAAGACATAAAGAAAACGCTTGATCTCAAATCACTCATCATTATGCTCAGGATTTAGTTTACAGAAGAAGAAACAAAACACTAATTCTGAAGGAAACAACTTCCACTATTAAGAGTCGTCGCTACAAGTTTCAGAAACAACCCCTGGAACGCGTTTTATGCATGAGTTTGACGAGTGATCTACTTTCCCAAAAAGATAAAAGTAGGACCACAGGGTCCCGTCTACTCCATAATATCTGATTATGATTGACTTCCAATATAGGGATATATAATTGATTCTGCTGATTAATTCTCTATAATCATTTATAATTTGATTCACCAATGATATTCATCTATAATTTGATTCACCAACATCATCAATGACGAACAACAATGGAAATTATCCGGAACTTAAAAAGAGTATTAAACTAGTTTTAATTTCTGTAGGAGTGAATGTTATAAACGTGGAAACAAAGCGATGTTTCGAGGAAAGAGACAGAATATTACTTTTGACCTATGAACAGAACAAAGGCTCCAGAAGAGAGTTTCCATGAAGGAGTCCTGGTTTGACAACCATGTTATTCTGTTCTTCGTAATTCCTTTCAGATTACATGTGGAAGCATTATTTATTCATTTATTGCACGTTTGAAGGTTTTTTATTATTATTATTATTCTTTTGGGAAAAACATTTTTTTAAATTTATATGTCAATATATTCCTAAATATTAATAAATTATTGATTTTTTAATTTATTTATTTTCATAAATTTATTTGCTAAATCAGATTTCATTAATCTTATCAACATAATGTTTTAATATTATTAGATTCACAAATATTACAATTAATAATATTTTATTTTTATTTATAAATCTTTTACATTCTATATATTTAATTTTCTATATTTTCCTTTCAAATTTTTTTCCTTTATATTTTCAATCTTTTTAATTTTTGTAGTTCAAAATTATTATTTTATTTCACTTAATATTTTATTTTTAATTTATATTATTATTATTATTATTATTATTAAAATATATTGTTTCATTTTATATTATCTTCAATTAAATTTAAATTTTATTCTCACTCTTTTCACATATTATATTAATACTATTTATTTGTAACAAGTTAGATAATTTATATTTTTAAAATTCAAAAATTGCTTAATTTGTTATTCATTATCATTATTTTTTAACAACAACAACAATAATAATAATAATTTTCATACAACTCTTGCTAAAAATAATTAAAATAATTATGAGTTAATTACAAAATTAATCATAAATCGATGATGATTTTGGTTTAACCATACAGTTTATCCATGCTAATTCCTTTTTTAGGCATTAAATATGTATAATTATGAATGTTTTTTACATTATAATTTTATCTAATAGCTTGTTTCTCTTTTTTTTCTAAAATTTATTATTTATTTATTACATAAGATTTGACCTAAAAAAGAAAAATAATATATAATAAAAGTAAGATTTAAAACTATTGTCTTTAGACTTGGTATCATCACATCTTTATTTGAATGGATGGCTTTGGGGTTTAACTTCTGCAAATGCACAGAAAAGGTGAGCGGAATGGGAGGAGTTTATGTCAGGAACTGCGAAACCACAGCCCAGAAACCAGTAACAGCCTTTGACGAAGATGGTTTGGCCGGTGGAGAAGTCGCGTTGAAAGACAGTAGTTAGACGGATGGAAAATAGTAGAGAGTGAAGCTTGAAGAGGAAATGATTGTGAATGCGTCGAGAAGCCGCTTAGAACTGACCAATATAACATCATCTTTGTTGATTTTTTTATTCAAATCTAAATGAGAATGGTCTTGCACATCTTGTCAAGGGATCCTGATTTCGATTGGCATCATCAGAATATAAGGCAATTGTGACTCCTCTTGGAAATAACGTCCAAGCATTTCTGACACTCTCCTCTCGGCTAGGAGCCATCTTTTGAAGATGTGCGGGGAAAAAAATCATAATTTGGAGATGCAGGCCATCGAACAGCCATCTTTTGCAGATGTGCGGGGAAAAAAAATCATAATTTGGAGATGCTACGTATCGAACCCTGTACCTCTGGCATGCAAAGCGAGCGCTCTACCATTTGAGCTACATCCCCTGGTGATGACAGGTTAGATTTATATATTTTTTACAAAGCTTTCCTAAGTTTCTTCTTACGAATATGCACCTAAAGAATATGAATATAATGCTCAAGTAAATGAAAAAAATACTTTTATTATTTTTTATCAATTTTATCATCTTATATTTCTTATATATATATATATTCATAACAGCAATCTTTTATAAATTATAATTTTTAAAATTGTCTTTCCTTAATGTTCAAAAAATAATTAATATCAATCATACACGTTAGTAAAAATGATAAAAAAAATTATATTTTTTAATTAAAAAATTCATGTTTGAGAATGAATAATACGTAGTAGTACGAAAAAAGTTCATATTTTATATTACTTATTACTAAATATTTAAATTGAATTATGGAGTTAAAAAGGTAAAGTATGGATGAATTTGTTGAAAAAATACGGACCGGATAAAGCAAGATCACAGCTAAAATTTGAGAAAATAAAATATTGACCACACAGATTTACGTGGAAAACCCCTTAATAAATTAGGGTAAAAACCACGAACAAAGGATCGAAGAATTTTATTAAAGAAATAAATATTAAAAGTTACAAAATACTCTCTAAATATTTTTCCTTTCCTCTCTCTTTTTCTCTCGATCTATTTTTAGATTTGTTTTGGGATGCAAATGCCTTATGCTCCTCTGCCTATTTATAGGCAGAGGATACCGATAGGCAGAGGATACCGCGTAACCGCTGTAAACTTTTGACTTTTTTTTTTATCAATATTTATGGCTTCCACATTTGCCGCGCCTGCAATGTTTTCTTTTCTTCTTTCAGCAGGGCCACCATTTTTTATTTTGACAGAATTTGCAACACAAGTTTTGGGGTAGGAAAAGTGAAGTTTGTATATAAAGTTGGAACAACGTATGAACATGATAATAATAATAATATCGAAGCTATCATTGTCCAATGATATTCTCAAACTCTCGTGCGCATCTTACCGGCCACAGCTTTTCCCCAGAAATCCCAGCCATCATTTTGGTTTACAGCCCAATTCTTCTTTCTTGCTATTGTTCTTCATGTGCTAATCTTATCCTTGCAAGCATAACCCCCAAAGCAATGGCTGACATTTCTACTTCAATTCCCCTAAGAATCAATTCCTCCCATCTGTACAATTGGTCACAGGTTTTCCTCAACTTACTTTAAACCCTCTCTTTCTTTTGTGTGTTGTAATATTTTGGGTTGCATTCGATCAAAAAACAACTCTTCAAACAAAATAATTTACCTTTTAACAAATGATACTACTATATATTCATATCAACAAGTATTTCAAAGTGATAATTTAAATTCTTATCGATTTAATTAGTAGGTTTTAAGTTCAAATCTTCGATATATATAATTGAGAAAATGTTTAAATCCATATATGTTGCAAGCTTCAAAACCTTACTACTCGGATCTAATAAAATAATGATTAATTCTTTACGAATGAATAAAGCATATATAACCCTTAAAGATGCTACAAAGTAATGATAAAATAAGGAGTTAATGATAACAAAAAAAATAAAGCATATTATATGAACACTATCTTTGCAACAGGATTCACCAATGCTTTTTAATTAGTGTTCAAATATGATTTTATCTATTTTCCTTTTGTCGTTTTAAATTGATAGATATATTTTCAATTTCATAAGAATTAAGAAAATATAATTAATTTTAATTAAAAATTTAAATATAAATGCATTATTCCTATTATATGGTTACTTCAATTATAAAAAAAAACATATTTTAATTCATTATTGGTCATTTCTTCAATTTTTAATATAACTAAATGAAGGTACAATAGAAATTTTAGATGTAAACTATTTTACTAAAATAATAAATGGACTATAATTTGAGACAACCAAAAATAAAAATATGTCTATTAATTTGAGATGAAAGAAGTATATTTTTAATATAATCAATCATATAAATATATAATGAATTTAAAATATAAATATATATCAATTGATTTTCACTTTATCAAAAATATTTATTAAATGAGATTGTCATTTGTATTTGTAAGTCTTTTTTTGATCATGTTAACAAATCATTCAATTGAAAAAGCTTAAACTTTCACATGAAAACTCTAAAAATAATTTCATATGTTTAATATCTTGATAATATCATTAAAAATATAATACTTAAAAGATAAACCATATGATATAATTTCAAAAAGTTTATGTAAATTTTAAAAAAATCATTTTATTCATTATAAGAAATTATTCAAACAATTTCTTCTTTATTATACATCGTATAATACATATTAATATATCATATCTATTTATGTAATTATTCATCTTGACATTAAAATATCATCTATCAAATACCAACTCATTTAAACAAATTTTAATGATCAATTTTATAGAAATTTAGACAGCATTAAATAAAATTAGCAATTATAATCAGTAGCGGTAGAACCACAAACTCAAATAAGGAAGAATTAAATTAAAAATCATAATTTAAATTGAAGAATTAGATTGAAATTATGATAATTTAAATAGCATTAGATATATTATTATAAGCAATGAAAACTTCCATTAATCATAAAAATATGAAAATAATTATTACAAATTTTTGATAAAATGATATGTAAAATTAAAATTTGATTATTATACATATAAAAATTTATATATATGATAAAATAAATAAAAATTATATCAAAATTTATAAACAATAAAATTAAATTAATTAAAAATTATATCACTTATTTTTTTCACTATTTTTGTAAAAATTAGTGGTGGAGCTCCGATGGCAATTCTAATAGTGATTATAATAATGATTAATTATTTTAATAATTATGAATAGTTATTTTTTTACTACTAGTTATTAATATTTAAGTATTTATATATTAAGTAGAATTTAAAATTCAATAATAATAATGTTTAAAATTAGTAGTTAAATACAAATGTTACAAATAAAGATAAAATATTAATTTTTAACCTTTAAAAATTAAAAAAATAGTTGTTAATTAAACATTCCTTTAATTTATAAATGTTAATGCATATTAGATATTATTAAATAATATAATTTTTGGAAATAAATATTTTAAGGGAATTAAAATATTAAAAAATATCTAAAATATTATTTTCGAACACGGGATAAACAACATATGCAAAATGCATGAGCCGGGGAGGCAAAAGAATATTTAGTACTGAAAAGAAAAGAGAGAAAAGAGTGAAGAGGATTTGGACAAATGGCAAGAAATCATGGAGCAAGGACAATAAGGGACATATTGCAAGAACTATATGTCATGCTTCAATTAAAAAGCTATTATACTTTAGAATTTAGATGCACTTATCCTCTCCTATCCAAAAAGAACCTTCAGGAATTATATCCCACACAATTCCCTCCTTCTTTTTAATTTCACACTAACCATATCACATTAAAATATCATTTTAAGTTTCAGAATTATATCATATTATAAGTTTATTTTAAATTTCACATTTTTCGATATGAATGATGATCCAGATGAATCCCTGATTTTCATGATAAATTTTCATGATAAATTTTTAAAATATAAATGTAATTTCTATGAATTAAATAAGAAAAAAATAAATAATCCTTCTCGCTTTGATTATTTTATTATCTGTATAAATTTTTATATTATGATTAATAAATATTATGTATATTTTATAATTAATAGAAGATTTTTTTTTATCACTCTTATCCATTTGAGATTTGATTATTATTATTATTATTATATTAATTTTAATGGAGCTAAGATGGTCACTATCTAAGAAATGACACCATTTTAATTATGAGATAAGACTGTCCACAATAACAGGATAATCATTAATTAGATTCAATCTAATTACCATTTTTTATAAGCAGCAATCAACCAACAATTGAGTAATTATATTTTTTTGCAAATCAAACTTTTCCGATATTTGATAAGGATGATTAAATTATTAAAATGAACTAGTTAATATTTAAATTAGATATAATCTTGAGAAGATAAGGGAACTTCTTTAGTACTAATACCTTTAGATGTGTTTTGAACATAGATCGAATGTAAGGTATATTTAAAGAAATCTAGGATGTTTTGTTGTCATTTTTGGTGGTAGGCAACGAGGTGTGCCCATTATTGGCGTACCATTTTTTAATGTGTATAAGATATTTAAAAAGGTAGAGAAAGAAGAAGTATGTGATTAGAAGATGATCAGCTTTATTACAAGTGTTGTTTCTTTGTACTAGAGAACCTTATCATGCAGAACATCCAATGTTAATCTTCCTTCATATCTGTAACGTTCTTACCGGTGATCATCAAGTACCTATTTTTCTCCCATTAAATTTTTCTCAAAATTTCAATCGCACCGCAACGATTTCGAGTCGGGTTCAAAATCGGATCCTTCAAAAAATGTTCAAGACACATTATAACAATTATTAACTTCTAACTCTATGCCATCCAATATCATTCGTCCTTTCATAAAATTTTATGGTTTTTAATGTAATTCATCAACATTTATTTATAATAATTTAATGATTATGAACATTAGATCATATTTTAAATTGAGTGTCGAAGTTTTTTCAATTTCGTATCCCATTTTAGGATGATAATTCAGATTAGTAGGTCATGGAAATTTATAAGTATAATGAGTTTAGGATCTTTTCAAATATAACTTAAATTCTTAATTGTATCAAAATTCGATATATATAATATGACATCTTTAACATGAAATAATTTATATAACATGAAATTATATAATTAATTCATAGAAATAAAATTTAACTATATCATTAATAAATTACTATAAACTTAATATATATTGAATTATAAATAATTAAAATCCATTATTCTTCTCATATTAATATTAAAGTAATAAATCATATCATTATCAGTGCTGGTAATGGTAAACTTGGTTGAATTCCAAAGCTGTCATGCATCCATTGGTGGACGACCAACAAACTATAAACTATAATATATTCCCTGTGGCATCAATGATTTTACAAATCAAAAAAGGGAAAAAAACTCTGCTAATCATTTCAAGATCAGGATTAGTATTAGTATTATCTATACAGCAAACAAACATAATGGCAACAGTCAAACAACTTATCAAGCCAGATATCACATTCTCCTCACTTTATTCTTTTTTAATTGCCACCGTAATGATCATCTTCTATTAATAATATTCTCTTAATCATTAAAGCAAAAAACTCAACTGGGTATTGCCATTATTCTCTAGTCTCCCATTAGAGGCTGTGCACTTCGAGATTAATCTCATGAAAATTATTACAAGAAAATTGATATTAATAGTCAATTATATTTAATTTTTAAAATAGTTATTAAATTAACAATGAAAAACATTCTTCAGTTAAATTCATCGATAAATAATGATCAAGTTACCAACAAACTAAAATTTTAAATATTTTTATGATTTATCAATAAATTTTTGATTAATTTTATTTTGATTTTTGATTCCTACGTTATTTTTTTCATGTCAGTGAATTTTTTAATATTTTCAAGTTAAAAAATCTATAGATTTGTACGTATATTTGATAGAATTGGGTTCAAAGCCTCAAGAATTTGTAAAAGTAAGCTAAAAAGAAAAATAAAGTATATATTCTTAGGAAATTATTAAACTAAGCTTGGTCAATTTTGAAGGCACGACATGGATTGAGGTGGCTGGATTGGATCCAAACGACAAGGCTCTCTCATCTAATTTGCAGCTTTTTTTGCCCGACGACAAAAGGTACCGCTTTGTTAATTATACTATGAAAGGGTAAAAGGAATCCATGTATTTAATTTGTATTAAATATTATAATTATTATCGGATCGAGTAATACATAATTATTATGAAATTAATGCATGCTATAATTATAACATCTTTATAGATCCTATTTCATTGAAAAATTATTAATTTTTTTATATAAAAATAAATCTAGTATATATTTTCCAATAATTATTAAAAAATACTTTTAATTGTAAGATTTTATAACGAGATCATCTGATTTCAGTTACAACTTTAACGATATTGAATAATTCTGAAAAATGAAAATGAAAGGCGATTCTCTGCACGTATTAATTATACAAGAAACTGTATGGGATGATTCTGAAAATAGTTGGAGTGCATTGAATGATATCAACACTGAACAGGCGCATGTGAATTCATGCTGTCTGTTTCTTGGGAAAAAAAAAAGACATATATTCCAATATTGATTCCTGAGTAAGATTTAATATATACATATATACTTACTTGTACATGTAACATAAAGCATATCTTCATTTCATCCTACATCTAGGCACATTATTACATGTGCCTCAAACTAGGATGATAATTTAAAGAATCTCTATCATATTATATCTGATAGTTAAAAGAAGAAAATTAGGAATATAATAGAATTAGATATTTTAGTAATTTTAGCCGTAAATAATGAATACTAGATATTATAATGAGTACATATATTATATGTATCGATCCATGCAATGTTGTAGCTAACATGTTAAGTATCTCATCTGGGAAGTATGTTAAGAATGAAATTTAAAGAAATTGATTGAATTTATACAAACGATGAAGTATATAGAGATCTATTTTATCGAAATGTGAAATTTTCATGAAATATTACTCCATAAAATAGAAATAAATAGAAATTATTTTTTTAAGATAAAGATGATGATGAATAAATTTTAATAAAATTTTTTTATTTTAGATAAGGTTAAGACGGTATTAAAATAATAAATATTTATTATTTTTATTTTTATCATTTACATATATAATAATGAAATCTCAAATTCAAATCCTTAAACTTTCCGATAGATTTTATAATCCATTGAAACTGATTCGTGAGAGATAATTTGTGAAATGGAGTCAACTACAAGTCTAAAAATGATGCGAAAAGCATATCAGAAAAAAAAAAACACAACTTTGAGCCGACGACCTTATCCATTTATCTTCAACGGCCGAAAAAGAAAACAGAAAAAAAGTCAAAGATATGGGCATGATGAACACGTGGCAAAAAAGGGTTGGATTTTGGCATGTAGTTCACCTGTACACAAAATACTGCAGCCATGCGTCACAGACTGAGCTACAAATGGCAACTGAAGAATGGAATTTGTACACCCTTCCCATTTTTCTTTTTTTTAAAAATTAATATTTTGGAACATTTAATATTTGATTATTCTAAAAATTTAATAAAATTAGAGGTTAATTATCTATATCAAATCATATCATATTAAATAAATTTATTTCATTAATCCATTTTAATAAATTACATGACTTTATTTTATTAATTTTATGAGTTAATTATACTATGCATTTGTATCAAATTAATTATATTAAATCATTAATTAATTAATTGATATACTAGGATATAATGAGGATCGATGCTGAGATATTTTCAAAGATTCTAAAATCAGACAGGGCATTTAAGAAGTTTCATGGGTAGGCTATAATCTATGAATCTTCCATAGAATTTTATTTAATTTATTTGCTAAATCATAACATTTTTAATGATACAATATTTATTGAAAAATATAAATAGTGAAATAAAATAAATATTTTCATCTATATTTTAAATAAATAATTTTAAAATAAAATAAAAGAATCTAAGAATCTAAACTCATTACCCACATCAATGAACTTTTACCAGTAGAGTCTCAATTATTGTTCTTTTTTTTTTTTTATATCAATCATGATATACACATGATGATTTAAACTTGAATAGTATATGTTTAAAGTATCTAAATATTAAAAACGTTTGAAATTTAACGGAAAAAGTATTATTTCTTTACAGATTTTATGTTATTTGACTTCGAACTCTAATTAGTTCGTTCTAATGGTTGATCATTCTTATGAAATCGTTCTTATTGATGATAATTGATATGGATATGGAGGAAAAAGAAAGTATTAGATGTAATATTGACATCATCGTAGGGCCATTGAAAGAGCAAAGAAGAAAGAGCAAAGAAAGAAAGAAAGGGGGCATGGGATGATGTAACAACAAAGACCAGAGAAGGCAATGGAGAAATTGTCTTTTGAGGCTTATAAATAGCAGAGAACCGTATGGTCTTTCTCACCATCTTCTTCATAACTCCAATCTTCACGTGCGCTCTACTTGTCCTTCTGACAACATCTTCTTTCTCCGTTTTTCCCTGTTCTTCTTCCTTCTGTTTAATTTACTATACACAAAAAGCTTTTAAAACCCACAAAGAAACCAAGCCCATCCATCAATCAACCCTTCTTCAAGGTCGTTATAGCTGTTTATACATATACATATATATACAGAAACAGAAAACAAAAAGGAAAACAATTTCGGTTGTTGGTTGATAAAGAAAGGTTAAGGAAACTATCTATATATCTTTGCTTTATTATTATTATTATTATCATTAGAATGGAGAACAAGAGGCAGACTGGTGCATCTTCTTTCGATCATATTTTGGGTCCTAAGGACTCTTCTTCTTCTTCCTCCTCCTCCTCCACTTCTTCATCAAGTGTTTTTGGTTCTATGTTCTCCCCTCCATCAACGGTATTAATCGTCCTTAATTTACTTTTCTTTTAATATCTTTTCTGAACGTGTTACTTTTCATTACTCTCATGATCCTTCAAGCAGTCAATCCAAAAAACTTTTCCCAAGTAATTTGGTGGATATGGAGCAAAGTTTATACATATATACACACACACACACACACATTAGAGATACATGTCAAATTCTTCTGCTATGTGTATAGTTGCATTTAGAATATGGAATATAATATGTATTGTAATAATAATCGGACCACCTGTTGATGTTAATGGTGCTTTGATGTATATAATGGTGCATGTATCTTTCTAGCCCAACATCATGTCGCAAGCACTATTAATGGCAGATACATATTCTCTCATATTCTTATTGCAAATCATTATGTTCATAGTTAATGTTGTTAACATTTTAGGGGCTGGGGAGGGACGCCGGATTTATGGGAAATCAAGCTGCGAATACCAAATACCGGAATCCAGGTATGCCATACCCAAAAAGAAAAAAAAAAAAAAAGAAACACAAAATCCATTAAAGAAAAGAATTCTTGATTCCATTCCAAAGGAATGCAATCTTCTAGGTTTTGATCTTCTTTCATTATTTTTAAATTTGATACTCTAATTGATACACATTTAAATATTTATTTATATCAAAGTATTAAACACGACAAAACAAGTTTTTGGATTCTAGCTGGATAGTTCTCTTTTTTCTTTAACCAAGAAGTATGAGGTTTAGAATCCACGTGCAAAAAATTTCTAGTCATGGAAGCTTGTTTGATTGATGTTATGAATGCTTATTTTTCTCTATATTGATATGAATTTACATAATAAATTTAGTCTATGTTGTTTTCAGACACCACCACTCAAGGCAACAAGGCGAGTTATAGTGGCAAAGATTCGACTTCTTTATATCAAGATGCAATAGGAGAACCATCTTATCTTGGCTCATCAATCTACTATGGTGGCCAGGAAAATTATTCTCCAAGGACCAGGGACTCGGAATCTCATGTTGTAAGTCAACTATTACTTCCCTTGAAAAAATTTAAAACCCGGAATTCAAGATTTTTCATTTCATGAAATTCGACTCTAGATGTTGATGGTATTTGAGGTATATATGAAGTTGCTAGTGTTGACAGTTGTACCATCCTCTAGGAAGTTTTATCTAGCTTAAATCTGGAAGTTACTATCCATAGTAGCTCAATGAAATATGTCAAACATGATATGATTAAAGAGAAAAAAAAAAAAAAAAAGTTCAGATGATGATGATGATGATGATATATTTGTATCGACACATGCATTACTTTTAGAGATATTATGCAAATGGAAATTGATATGTTTATGTTTTTCTTTATTTGAATGAATAGTTCAAGAAAGATGACAAAAATGATGATCAGGATGACAACAATTCAAACAGTGCTTCAAGAGGAAACTGGTGGCAGGGTTCTCTCTATTACTAGCCATACATGCAACTTCAGTGATCATAACCTAAGGTTTGTCAAGTCTTATATGAATTATTTACCACTGCAAATAAATTCTTCTTCTTGCGTTTTAAAACATGATTCAACTTGCTGAAGTTTTCCTTCTCTTCTGATACAGGAATGGTGGCTAGCTATAGTAGCTATAATCTACCTCCTCCATGCATATTATAAAATAAAGATGATGGAGTTGGGCTTTTCCTAACCCAAGTACTGGTCTAGTGATCTCGCACACGAGCCATATCTGTGCTGTTAAATACGCATGAACCTAAGACTTTGCATGTATACTAAGTCAATTTGTATCTTGTATGGCTAACTTGGTCTTACATATGTATTATGAACTATTATAATCTACAAGTTCTTTCTCTTTTTACCTTTACTTGCAATTTACTTTTTTCTGGTTGAAAAAGAAAGATTAGCACAAAGATTTACTGAGATTTGGCCAAAGATTGCTATATATATATATACACACACACACACACACATACTAAATAGGCAAGTACGATGTCCCCTTAAAATACCTATGTATCGAATTAAACAGTTCTAATTGTTTTTGTAAGAAAGAAAAATTAAAGATCTCAGCTTTATAAGCTAAAACTGAAAACATAACCTCTTTTCCCTTTTTTTTATATAAGAAAATTTAGAAAAATGATGGTGATTTGTTGGAAAGTTCTTAATGCGAAAAATTTGAAATCAATTTTTATTGATGAGAAGGTAATGTATAAATAAAATTCGATATATATTATCTTATTTTCATTATAAATTTTTTTATATGTGATATGAAAAAACTTGATACATGCTACTATTTGAAGATTCATATAATAAAGTACAAGTCAATGTTGATCGAATAATATTTATTTTCTATTAAAAATATAAAGATTATTCAAAGTTTAACTAAATATCAACCATCAGCAAATAAATTAAATATCCTATCATTTATAGACTTTTTAAAAAATATTGAAAATTGAAAAAAATTAGATGTATTATTATATCTTTTCCATATATATTATTATCAAAAATTGAATCACGAGATAAATATATAAACCAGAACGAACAAGAATATTAAGATAGCTGGATTGCAGCCTAAGTAAGGCATGGAAGAAGTTTTGAGGAGAAAAATAAGAACATAATCTGAAAAAGAAGAACAAAATCTGCATAATATTAGAATAAACTATATTGATTCTCAACAGGGTATGAACAGTTTATTTTTAATTCATTTTTTAAGTTTTTTACATCAATCATGATTATTTTTAATTTTTTATTAGATCGAGATTGATTTTATTTGAACCAGATAATTCTTTTTAAGTTAGTTAAATCTTAATTGGATAAATATTTTTATCAAGATTATTATTTAATAAATAAGCTTATTATTCGGTTGGTGTCGTGAATGCTTATTTTTCTGTATGTTAATGTGATGGAAGCGCCAATTTACGTAATTAATTTAGCCCGTGTTGTTTTCAGTTAACACCGCTCAAGAACCAGGTTATTTGAGCTCATCCATGTACTATGGTGACCTTGGTGCTCCAAGGACCGGGAACTCAGAATCTCTTGCTGTAAGTCATCTAGATAGCCTGATTATGATCTCGTATTTGAAGATCCAAAGATGGATAGTTGAAGAAAGATGATGAAGATGACAACGATTCAAACAGAGCTTCAAAAGGAAACTGGTGGCAGGGTTCTCTCTATTACTAGCCACGCCAGCTACTATAAATGAAGCTAAGGTTTGTCAAGCCTTACAAGTATTATATATATCAATACAAATAAACGTTCTGCCTTTAAAACATCATTCAACTTCCTCAACTCTTCTATTTGCTCCGACTCAGGGAACGGTACCCGCCTATTGTATCAATAATCGTTGTATTACATGAATTTTAACTTCATTTATATGTCACTGTCATGGTATCGGACAGAAAAATTGTTCCCTTTTCTCCATAATGAAATCAGCAAACAAGTGGAATGGATATCAAACAACTTAAATAAATCAGGAAGCAACAATCAGTTACAGTACAATCCTTTTCTATCATAAACAAAGCCTAACTCTCTCATATATATATTTCATTTCTTTCCTATTCTGTCCAACGTTCTGTCAGCTTCTCACCTGTTTTTTAAGTTACAGTGTATTTCAGAACATTATGATATGATGGTTTAGCCTTTCCGTTTTCATTTCCCAGCCCTTGAGTGTCATTTGTATTTGAATTTGGAGACGAAACTTCAGTTGAATTTCCACATATCTTTGGCTTTGTATCAACACCAAGATAATTCGACAACACTTTTTTCACCCCAAAACCACGACGGTGTGGCCTGTTGCCGTTGGTGAGGGCGGCTGCGGCGGTGTTGTGGAGAAACGGAGCTCTTTCTCCCCTGGCCGGACTAATAAGCGGCGCAGGCGAAAAGCTTGGCGTACTAAATGTTTTGTATGAGGTGCCTGAGACAGGCACGGAGTAAGGAATTGTAACCTTCTTGTGAGCTATTACACTGACAGTGGAAACAGATAACTTGTCAGAATGTTTAGTCAAGTCGTCAACATATAGCAAGTCATCGATCCGAGCCACAATGTTGAATGCCAGGCTTTCTAGAACTCTTGAATAGCTTTCAAGAATAGATTTTCCAACATCCTGAAAGATTTCGGAAGGGGAAAAAGTTTAGCAAGATATGGAAAACTGTAGAAATGAGTACAGCCTGGGAAGGAGAGGGATGTCAGACCTTGTTGAATTGTATTTTACTGGTGTCGAGGGTGGTCTGAGTTAGACTAGGGAACCGTTGTTTCAATGAAAGCAGGAAGGTTTCCGCTCTATCAGCAAGCAGTCCCCTCTTGTCTCCATCAACCATGAAATCCTTCACCATATCCCATGACGATTTCGAAAAAGTTTGAGGTTTTGGATGAGCTCTCCTACGCCAGACATAAATTGCAGATTCCACACGGTTTGCAATTTCTAGAGCAACATGTTCAGTTGACAGGTCCAGGCAGTCCAGGAGGCATTCTGAGGAGAACTGATCTGAAGTAATATAACGGTACATAAGATCCCCTAGACAGGCTCTCCCATTCTGAAAATGAATTCGACCAAAACGAAATTCATAATCTGGATTACATTGATAAATTTAAAAAGACAGAAGAAATTTTGTTCAAGTTTTACTGGTGAAGATCAACCTTGGGAAGTGATTCCAGGTATGAGTCCGGAATATCCATTTCAGCCAATGCAATGCTGTTGATTGCCATGGAAGCTTTCAGTATTTGATTTGCGCATTCACGAGTATGGCTCAGTTCCTTTCTGGAATTTTCACTAAGACCGCCGGCAGGAACACGGGGGACAGGCAGCCACCATTTCTCCTCCTGCCTCTGAATTGTTTTCCGAAAAGAAGTTGATCCATCTGCCTCTGGCGCTACAATCCCTTGATCAACATACCAGAATTCCACATTTGCGAAACTATCTAATATTTCCTGCCATTTGAAAGGAAAATGATTCAGAAACGAATGGCTGGGTCTAAAAATACTCAGAACTTTGCAAGCCATTAATGCTGCATCTTACAAGAAGCATATTGTCCAGTTTTCGCAGAGCAGGGAGATTGATGAAAAGATCTGATCTTGGCCTGCAAGTCATTACCTGCAAATCAACATAAATTTTCCAACTTTGAGAAAGATATTGGTTATCAGTTGCCAAAACCCAACAATCCAATTGCTGTAGAATTTGCTATACCTCAAGCTTACTTCCATCAGGAAAAGTTTGCCAAGAGGGTATTAATTCCACAATGTGATCACCAACACAAAGAAGGCATTCCATTTCTCTTCTCCACATTGATTTCTTCTCTAAAGGCAATGGCTCCAATCTCCACAGTTGCCCAAAAACAGTAACTAAATTTGCATAACCAAGATTCA
The DNA here is from genome assembly GCA_948192965.1 of Dalechampia spathulata. Classification (NCBI taxonomy): domain Eukaryota; kingdom Viridiplantae; phylum Streptophyta; class Magnoliopsida; order Malpighiales; family Euphorbiaceae; genus Dalechampia; species Dalechampia spathulata. The sequence continues at coordinate 29,155 of CANYBF011717405.1, read as the reverse complement.
AATCACAATCAAACTTCAAAAGAAAGAAAGTAAAAGCCAACGGAATCCTTAAACAGAAAGAAAAAGAACGCATACCACAAAGATTAGTAATGGCATTTGAGATAGCCAAAGCTGTACAAACCCCTTTACCAGAACCTGACATGTCTTCTCCAAGTAATAATTTTGCAAATCTCTCCTTCATCATATCAATCTCTACACAAAAATTTTTTTATTTCTCAGCGACGAAAAGGGGGAAAAATGTAAAATTTGAAATCCTTACAGTCAAAGATTAAAGCTTTACACTAATATTGAATTTAAAACAGGAAACAATGATTTCTAAAGAAGAAGAATAAACTTGTAATAGCACCCACCTGATATTTTTGAGCTAAGCTTTGTAAATTTGGAATCATCTAAATGGGTATCTTTCTCTTGTTTTTCATTTCCATTAGAACCCGATAAGCTTTTCTTACATTCACCAGCTTTCCTTATAGGCCAGCCTAAAGGAGATGGTGAAACTATATCACACCCATTACCAGTTTTCACTTCCTCAATTGAACTAGCTTCAGAAGAAGAGTTGCTGCTGCTGCTGCTGCTGCTGTTGCTGTTGCTGCTATCTCTTGACTCGGTCCCTGACTCACACCCTGTCTTCTTCTTCTCAAATCCACTACTGCTGCTATCTTTCTTCACACTAGTCTCCATTTCTTGATTGAAAAACCAAAAAAGATCAAAATTTTACGCAACCCAAAAGCTTAAATTCATGAAAGATTCACCAAAAACATGTGCTTGACCTCCATAAAAACTGAAAAAACGATAAACCCAAAAGCTTAAACAGCTTGATTTTAGTGGGTCATGGTTATTATTAAAGAGAGTAAGATGAAAAAGAAGATTCTGATATTTTCTGCTTCGATTCTCCTTGTTTGTTGCTGTGTCTAACACTTGAAATATTTGATTTTTGAAGGTTTGATTTGAACTGAGAAACGGTAACTGTCAAAGAGCACATGCCATTGGCTAACGTCCCTCTCTCTCTCTCTCTCTCTCGTCTTTTAGCTTTTACTTTTCTTTTCCCTCTCTGTGGAAAATGCGTTCAAAATAATATTAAAATAATACCTCCAAAATATTTTCTGAGAACTTCTCTTTTCTTCACTTTTTTTTTTAAATTTGTCTATTTCACAAAAAAGTATCAAATATTTCTTTAAAAAATTCTCGATTTATATAAATTTAAAATATGAATATTAAATTTAACGTATAAACTCATATTTAAATCTCTCTATTTCATCTTTTTATTTTTAAATTATTTACTAAATCAAATTGATTTTTTTAATACAAAAAATTGAATGAATCAAAATTTTCGATTTAAAAATTTATAAATCAAATCAAATCCAATTTTGATTTATTTAATTATTATCTGGTTATTTTAATTTTTGAATAAAAAATTTTAATTTTTTTAAATTAAACTGAATTAGATATTTTTAAAATTTAAAATTTTTGACCCAAATTAGATCAAATTTATTAATTCGATTCAACTTTTAACTGAAACCGTGATTTGCTCGTAACTAAGTTTTTTGCACGTACTTATCATTTTAAATTAAATAACTTATTAAAATGTTAATTTTACTGAACTTAAAAATGAAATAAATGAACAGTTTGATTTATTTGAAATATTTTTTTTATTAAACGGTCTTGTGTTTATAATGTATTTAGAAATTAAATAAAATTTTAGTAGTAAAAATTATAAGCACGAAATTATGTAATTATTTTATATGATTAATAGATTAAAATTTTAGTTGGATTTAATTTAACATTAATCACTTCACCTACAGAACTTGTAAGTTAATAATTTAGTCTATAAATTATTACCCCATCATAGTTTTCATCTAACTTCATTTACTTTAATTAATAATCCACTGAAGGTTTTAAAATAATGAATATAATACTATTTTAGAGTTATTCTAAATATGATTTAAAATTTTAATTGTATTAAAAATCTGAATTTGTATTGATTTAAATTTGATACTATAATTTAATATGATCTATTTGACACAATTAACTTGCATGTTATATAAATTAATTTAATATGAAATAATTTATATAACACAAAATGATATGATTAATCTAAAAAAATAAAATTATGATAAAATAAATAAATTAAATTTTAAATAACACTACCCAAAATTCTATTTAAATAGAATTAATAGACCAACTCCTATCAATGAGGGATTGAAATAAACTTAAATTAGAGGTAATCTAAGTATATATTTTTTATATGGTGTTCATATTAGATCAATGAATTATGTCAAAATTTATTATTTTAGTTAAATGTTTAATAAATTATAATTATTTGTGCATTTAATTATCATTAGGTATACTAAATCCCTTCTGGGATTATACAATTTTTATAAGTATTATCTATTAATTAATAAATTTAAAAGACAATCTCATGAATTTCAAAGAACACAAATATATATATATATGTATATGATAAAATAACAGGTAAATATTTTATTTTTAGCCGTGATAGTTGAAAAAGTTACTAACTTGTTTAGAAAAGTTGATCCAAATAAAGCAACCAACTCCACAAAAAGCTAAAGAGCAAAAAGACTTCTAACGGCTACTTAGTGATATATATATATATATATATTATTATTTGTAAGAATTTATTTTATTTATGGATATGTTTTTATTCAATTTAATATAAAAATTTTAGAAACTCTTATAAAATTAATTTTTAAATTATCTATATCATTAACTTTTAAGATTAAAAAATTAAGCACCTTTTTGCTTCATAACATTTTATAATAGCAAAAGCCGCTAGCATGCATTGATTTCTGTAAATTATATATAATTAATTAATTAATTAATTTTAATATAATTTATGAGTTAGATTATGTAATGTTAAATTTGATTTAATAATTTATTTTACAATTATTTTATTTTATTTTATTTTTATTTTTATGAATTAATCATATTATTTTATTTTATGTTACATATATTATGTCAAAAACATGAGATAATTCATATAATATAAAAAATTAATTAATATCATTAGATTATTCATAATAAATTTAAATTTTTGATATGAATAAAAATTTATATTATGTTTAAATAAATTTTAAATATGATATATTTAAATTGAAATAGAATATATAAATCCAAATTCTGATCAACGTGGAATTTCATGCAACATTGGTTTTAAGTTTAAAGTCACTAATTTCATGTTCCCGCCCTTTTCAATTCAACGTGATGGCTTTGAATTAAATTAAATAATCTTGATTTCAATACAAATAATTGCAATCAAGTAAATGACCATTCATTGGTATTTAATTAAGAGATTAAAACAGGCTTAAGATTTAAATAAAAGTGACGAGAAACAGAGTACAATAATAATATTAAGAAAATCACTTGTTAGCACAGTGTTTTTTTCAAATATATTTAATAAATTAAATTTCAATAAATATTTATTGAACGATCATAATATTTAAATTAACTGAATTACATTATTTTGATATTTAATATGTAAAATTCTTTGTCAATAAAATTTCTTAAAAAAGTCGATAATTATGAATTTTCAATTTAATAGCTTAATATTCAATTATTATTGATGATTATCTAATTAATTAATTAATTAATGCAATTTATTTATTTATTTATTTTACTTAATAAGCTTGTATGCTCAATTACTAAGCAAATAAAAAATAATAATTTTTCATATTAAATTTATACCAAACCTTCTTAAAATTTTAATTAAACTTATTCTAAATCTTCAAAAATCATTATTCTTATAATATTCTAAAAAAGTATTATTTTATAATCTAAAAACCCACATTTTTGTAATCTTTTTCATTTTTTTAATATCTATCTAACTTTTATAATTTCATTTTTTATTGTATCATTTTACATCAAACCATTATTTTTTATTTTGATTTTACCGAGCATTTCAATATTAAAATATAATATAAATAATCCATGCAACTAATAATTGAAAGTAAAAAAGTAATTATAGAGTAAATATGATGCATCTATTATTTACATTAACATGTTAAATTTGCAATTATTTTATTTTACATTTTCTTTGTTAACTCTAATATTTTCATTTTAATTATTAATTAATATTTTTTTAAAGCCATTTATTAATATAAATAGCTCATTAAAAAATCTCTGAAAAATATTTTATCAAGAAATTATGAAAATTTTCTGGATAGAGGACCGTTGGACCGATTTGCAACTTGAAGCAGAAGAAGGTTTCATATAACCCCAAAAATATCTTTGAAATTTGAATTTAAAATAAGCAAAATTCTTGACTTTTATAATCAAAATGGCATTTTCTGATTCACAAAAACCAGAATTAAATACCTAATTTGTACACACACGCATATATATATAGATATAGTTTTATGCTCGCACGGGCTTAGCTCAGTTAGTACTTGGGTGGGTATTGAGATACCAAGAGTTTACGGTTCGAGTCTTGGCAGCCACAATGTGGGAGTCACATCCTCTAGATGGGCTCCTTGTGAGCACCAAGACCACGGATTCTCATATAGGAAGTCGCTAGATACCGTGATTTACCCCTTCATAATTATTCGGGCTCGGGTGTGAGGGCCTTGGGTGATTGCATCACCCTTTTGGTATCAAGATATAGTTTTATTTATATATTGCATGGACCACCCCATGAAGCCTATCTGCTCCATGCCATGGCCCATCAATTGTGCTTGTGGCTGTGATATGCCATGGCCCATCAATTACCGAACTAATTATCAAAATAACAGTTTTCAATTTTTTTATTTTGAAGAAATGTCATTTTTGAATTTTTAAAAATTATATTATATTTAGGTAATAAAATATTTTCAAAACATCAAAAATTATCTTTCTTATTAATATCTTTTGTTATTTATTGATAGTTGTCAATTATTTATAGAAGATATTATTTGTTGTTTATATCACATATATTACACATTTTTATTGTGATATATATATATATATATATAGTATGATGTGATTGATATATTTTTATTTGTTTTTATATCATGTGATAGATATATATTTTGATGTATCTATTGATAGTTAATAATTCATTTTATTTATATGTTATTAATAATAAAATAATTATTGATAATAATAATATTGATATTGGTGGTTTATTATTAATGAATTGTATAATAAATGAGTAAAATAATGAACATATTTTTTAAAAAATAATAAATATTTAGCATAGATCATATTTATCATAATTATTAAAAAAATGAAAAAAAGGCTAAAAAGGGCCTAAGGAACATGCACTGCACCACCGCAAACCCGCCATTTGACAGCGAACTACGAGCAATCGATTAGCAACAGATCAGGACCCAATTGACTCTTGACACGATTCACTCGATTTTCTTGTTTCCAACCTAAAACAGGATAACACTAATATGATATTCACATTATTGGTAATAAACCAATTATCAATATAAAAACAAAGAACCAGAGCAATTAACAGCTGAATCTCTCTTTTTCTTTTCTCAGAACAAACCGTTCACCAGCTCCAACTTTCTCTTTTCTTCCAAAGGTAATCCCTTTTTCTCCTTTTCTCTGTTTTTTTTTCATAAGGGTATCTGTGGATTGCTTTTTATATATGCCTGTATGTATGTCTGATGATGTTTTCATCTGTAAAGAACTAGTCTTTTGTCTGTTCTACATAAGGGTATTGTTAACTTTATCTTAAACATGATCATGTTGATTCATATTAGCTGCAGTTTAAAAAAATTAGTTTGATAATGACAAAAATTCTGAGTTTGGTTTTTCTTATTTTGAAACTTAATCAGATTAGCCGAATTGGGATTCGGTCACTTAATTGAGGAATTGGTCTTTTCATATCATGGTTTTCTTCAAGTTCTTGAATTTTTAGTTTCTATCATTGGTTGAATATGGATTTGGAGCTCATTTTCTGAATGTTGTTTCGGCATAAATGCTTAAACTTTAAGTTTTATTATAATCTGTTTCGATGTAAAACTGAAACCTTTTTCATGGCGCCTTAACTCAACTACAAAGAAGCAATTGGTCAACTAAATGCAAGCATCTGACTTCCCATTCCTGGTTTAACAGGATTTAATTTATACAAACTTGGTATAAGTTTAGTTAAAGGTTTTTGTAGCTCTTGAGACCTTTTAATTCTGATTGCTAGATGGTCAAATGGGCATATTACTGCCATTTATTGATCCTAGAATCATAATTTTGCTTCCTGTTTCTGTTATTTTTGGTAGAATTCTATACCAAGCATGTTATATCTTCAGCAGGAATAGGAAAGAATCTTTCTTGTTCTAGGACACTTGTGGAGGACCTGAAGAGAAAGCTGACCAAGATTGTTTCTAAGCAAATTCAAGCAATGTTCTTGCCTTAGCATTGTTGTGGAGTTCCATATTTCATTTGGTCATTGATGTGGCCGTTGTATTTTCTACTGAGTAAGATTTTCAATGTGGAAGAGCAAGCAGAAGAGGGTGTAAATGGTCCTTCTGAAGATCATGTAAATGCAGAATGTCACCCATTTGAACCATCATCAAGCAGAAGAGAATGCCAAGATGTTGTTAGAAGTTCACATTTTGTTCAAGTAAGAGCATCATGACTATCAGTGGAATGGAATTCTAATATCGGTTAATTATTGATATTTTCTGCAGTTTTGCTCTTTTTTTTTCATTATAAACTGAATCCATGAAGTGTTCTCATGCATTTTAGGTTCCACATAGAAGTCAGCTGCATTCATGGGATTGTGGTCTTGCTTGTGTTCTAATGGCTTTGAATGCTGTTGGAATCAATAATTGCAGCCTTCAGGCTTTGGCAGAATTATGCCGTACAAATAGGTGTGTTTCACTTTCCAAAATCAGAATTGGATTTATTCTGTATATAAAATGTAAATTTAGGATGAACTCATGGCTTCAAACTGCTTCTTACAGCAACATCTAGAAATCTACCATTTGTGGGTGCTGTACTTTTTCTCTAATCCGCTCATTTCAAATTCTGTTCATTCTTATATGATCGTGTGTTTATTGTAAACATTTTGTATGAAACTTATTATGAATATTTCTTATGAATCTAACTGTTGGCATATTGTTTGTAGCATTTGGACGGTTGATCTGGCATATTTACTGCAGAACTTTTCTGTGAAATTTTCCTACTTCACTGTAACACTTGGAGCAAATCCAAATTACTCTGCTGAGACATTTTACAAGGTAATGCCTTATCTGTATCCATCTTATCTACAAGCTTGTAATGCTGATAAAGTTCTAGTCTTTTGCAGGAACAACTCCCGACTGATCTGGTTCGAGTTGATATGCTATTTCAAAAAGCACGAGAAAGAGGAATCAATATACAGGTACTTGAATTCAACTGGTGCATTTTCTTATACTCCTTGAAATCAATAAAGCCTTAATAACAATCACAAACATCTGATTGTCAGAAAATATGCATATGTCCCTTGAACAAAAACAGAAGTTGATTTCCGCCGTTGTTGTAATTCATAGGCTTAGTTTGTGAAACTTGTTCTGTCTACAGTGCCGGTCGATCAATGAAAAAGAAATTTCTATGTTGATCTTATCAGGAAAATACATTGCAATTGCTTTGGTTGATCAGTACAAGTTGAGGTATAAATCTTCTGCAACATATTGCTTCTGAATTTTCTCTTCGGCTGATCTCTTAACTTGTTATTTTATCAGTCGATCTTGGGTGGAGGATGTTATTTTATCAGGCTTCAATTCCAACAACTCGAGCTATACTGGTGAGCTACAGAACTTTCTTTCCATGCTTCCTTGCATATGTTATAGTTAGCAATGCCTTCTGCTTGTCAACAATATCCTGAAATGCATATGTTAGAAAGCTTGTTATTGTCAATTACTTCACATGTGGCACAATTGGATTACGCGAGATCTTTTTATCGTATCAGGTCACTATGTTGTGATATGTGGATATGATTCTAGCGCAGACGAGTTTGAGATTCGAGATCCTGCAAGTTCAAAGTACAACCTCTGCCTCCTCCTTTTGCACTGCATGGCATTGATTTTATCCATTGATACATCCATTTCTGGCTACTGTCAGATCATTTTTACCAATTTGAAAGGTCAAACCATCAATACCATGTCCAGGAATCACAATCAGATCATGCCAATTTTTTCTTTACTCGAATGATGCTTTACCCTTATCTAGCGGAAGAATGAATTTGGAGATTGATGCAGGCCAAGTGAAAGAATCTCAACAAAATGCCTGGAAGAAGCTCGCAAATCCTTTGGTACTGATGAAGATCTTCTCCTGGTGAACTACTCTGCTTCAATACTCTTTCCCTGTAAACTGGTTTCACAACTCTTATTCACTTTGTTTTTTTATAATATATCCACGCAGATATCTATAGAGAAGAGACATGAACAACAAAACACTTCTTCTGACATACATCCATTATTTTCCAATGTTTCTGGAAACTGTATTTGAGTCCAAACCCAGCGCTGGTAGCCTCAATTTTTCAGCATATATATATATATATATATACTTATAATTGTGTATAACAGTGTGTAAAGTTGGTGGTGCGGTCTGGTTTTATGACACTCTTCGGTATGTACATTATTGGTGTAATATTGTAACATAATCATAATTACATGTATTCATGTGAAAACATCGAATAAATTCTTAATAGATAGTCCGATTCCAAAGGGTGAAATATTGATGTATTATTTATATTCAGATTTTATTCATTTCGATATTGAACTTGTGAGCTCAAAGCTAGTGAATACTGATGGCTATGTACTTGAGCGCTATGGGTTCGATCATTAGCGGATCAAATGGAATCTTACTTATTATGTAATAATAATAATAATAATAATAATATTTCACAAGATTTGAATATCTGATTAGTTTTATAATTTTTCTTAATTTATCACTTAATTTATTTTGAATATTATACTATGATATGTTACATGAGCATGTTATATATATAATGATATGATATTGTTTGATTATATATATATATATATACACACACACGGTGCATGATATGGAATCACGTAATTTATGGTCAGAAAAGGCTGGGACATATTTGATGTGTCAATCTCCTAAATTATGCAACTTTCTGTCCAGTGCATTTCATTTTTATTTGTTCAAGAATTAGGTCCAAATCCATTGAAGGGTTAATGGTACTTCTCCATCTCTATTATTACCAAATTTTTTGTACATGTTTACCTTATGTTTCCTCCCAAGAAACAATCCCAATCCATCAATTTATGACATTTATCTTCACTTCTTTTCTGGCATCCGGCCATGCTCTTTGTGTACGTGATCTTACATTTATTCACATGGGCAACCCGATGAGACATGGGGGAGAATAAGCATAACCGACGCTGAGGCAGCCGGAGATTGTTAAGATTTTCGGTTAGAGTTTGAAGGATCGTAAATTGAGAAATATATGATTTTTGTATTATTTGATGTAATGCTCATATGCATCATAATTTTATTGGTAAACATTAAACTCGTAAAAGTTAATAATTTTAATATATAAGAATATATATATTTTTGATTCTCCAAACCCCACAATAATAATTCATTGATCACCAATAAAAAAAAACACTAATTTGAATATTAGAGCAAATTCCTTAAGATTTATATAATCAATTGACATTATATAAGTTAATAATTATATCATAATTAAATTATATGTATTTATAAATCAATATAAATACGATCTACCATGCCAGGGAAACCCACAAAAGTCAATTAATTTGGTAATGGAAGATGACCTAACCGAAAATTAAAAATAAATGAATAAATAAATATTTTATTAATCATTGACAAAAGCTACTCAGACATTCTTCCGGTCAATCAGTCAAGTTCATGTTTAAATGGGTTGATCAAAATATGCTTCTATAAAAGTACATGCAGATAGGGTAAGGATAACTCGGGTTAGATCCAGAAATCAAGTCTGACATTCTTCCTCTGCCCGCAACCCACACCCTTTTCCCATATCCACTCCTCTCTTCTCTGTTTTCCTTGTTGAAATTTCTTGTATACAGATCATTTGATGGCTGCTGCTGCTTCTGGGTCCTCGGAGGAAATGGAATCTTGGTTACTGATCGAGCCTTCTGCTGTGGAAACAGAAAAATTGTGCAAGAACCATTTTTCTGCGTTCAAGAAACAGAATTTTACTTCTCCTATTGATTTCTCTTATGAGTTTGATTCATTTGGCTGTTCTTCTAATTCTTTAAGCTCCTCAGATGGGTTCGTTGTTGGTTCAACCGAGCCTGGAAATAGTGATCAGGATGATTTTCTGGATGGGTTAACTCAGAGACTCATTCAGCAACTCACTGTTAAACCTGAGGTAAGGAAAAAAAAAAAAAGAAACCAGAAATAAAAATCCCACTTGCTTCATTCTCTTCTTTCTATGTATTCCTAATGCGGGTTTAATGTATTCTTGTAAAGAAATTGGTTATGGCCGGGTCACCCGAGGAGTCAAGAACTGGTGGATTCGGAAACTGGTCTGTTTCGAGCAATGGGAGTCCAAATGAAGTGTTGTCGCCTTCAACAACGCCTTTTGAAGTGAAGAACGATGCATGGAATCTGTATTATGCAGCTGCTGGCGAAGTTGATAGGTTGAAGATGGGAAGAGAAAGCAACAAGTGCCGTAACTTTCAAGAAAGAGAACCTTTAGGTTCTTTTATGATACAAAATCATGAAACAGAGCCTCATAATCAGACTCAGATTGGATTTTACCTTAACCCGAATTTGTTAGCTCACTGTGTATCACCAAAGAATCAGGTAAAGAAAAGAAATGATCTGTTTTTAGTAACTTACAAGTGTTTGACCTCCAAGAAACAAGAAAACAGAGTTGTAATTGAGCTTTTTTCTTTTTGGTATTAACAGTTTCATTCTGCTTGGGGAAGTCGGCGGCAGGTGAAAGTTGGCTGCTACCAAGCTCATCGGAACGATGAGCTACAGAGTCCGTTGTGTACCTGCCGCCATCAGCACCACCACCACCACCACCAGCAGCGGTTGCTAAAGAATCAGAATGGTGTTAAGTGTGTGCGACCTTGGGGTTTCCCTCGATCGGAATTGTGTTCTCTTCAAGTTCAATCGAATCATCACCATCATTCTGATTCAGGCTTGAGAGCTGTATTTCCTGGTGGATATAGTAATGTTAACAAGAAAAAATGTGCTGGTACTGGAGTGTTCTTCCCTCGAATATACGATGACCGCAAAACCGCCAACTCGCCTCCTAAATCCGAGGAAAACTCAGGTATTCTCAGTTGTTGTATGACAGTTTAGCCGTTTCTTGGTCCAGTTTAGTTTTCAATGGATTTTGGTATTAAAAACTCACAACTTCTTAAATCAAATCAAAATTGATCAGTTCAGTTGAAAATGAAACAAACTCGTATTCAGCTTGCTCTACAGTATTCTAGTAAGCTAGAATGGAAAGGAGGGGTCGGCCGTCTGCCCCGGCTCCAACCTCTGCCACCAGATAGAAGATGAGTATAACTGAATATTAATTAAGTTGGGAATATTCTTAAAGGGGGAAATTGTGTTGTGCAGATTTGGTCATGGCAGGAAAAAGGGACAATATTTTAGGACCGCAGGAGAGGAATACAGGGCATGATGGAGTAGCCCTAAAACATCCAGTAAGGTTGCCCCACGAATGGTCATATTGAAGCTAATAGTTTTGTTGGAAAAATGAACTCAAGCAAGTGGGGAGAGGAGCTCAAAAAAATGTTATCTTCAAACTATGTTCTTGAATGAAAAATTTCATATGTAATGATAAATTAGTAATAATTAAATTTATAAATCTAAAAAAATTATTTAATATAATATCAGAGAGAATATTGTCAGTTAATCCATCAAATGCTCAACAAAATCACACTTTGATTAGTATTTTTCCTTAATTTATTAATTTTGATATCATTTATGGTTCAAATTTTATCATAAAAAAAGAATGTCATATATTTTCAATTCTACATTCATTTTGTATTATTATTTAATGTATAAAATACATAATTATTTATTATAATTTAATTTAATTTTTTAAAATATTTTTAATAATGTACCAATTTATGGATTAACAATCATCCTTATTTTTAATATTTATAAAATTTAATATCTATATATTTTATATATTATTTATCCTTATTAAATTTATAAATAATTTAAATTAAATAATATATTTACAAAATGCCTATATTTCAAAATATATAAAATTTATATATTTCAAAATTTTATAAATTAAAGTTAGAGTATTATCTCAAAAAGACAAAAAAAAAAAGATATAATAATAATTGAAAGGTCGTTAATATTGCCGAGATGTAAGGACCACAAGCGCTAAAAGAACAGTACAAGCTAGAAATCTAAGCAGATCTCTCCATTATTCTCAGCAAGAAGCTTATGGCAATGGAGCAAAGAAATGGCAGGAGATTAATCCTTTTTCCATTACCACTGCAAGGGCACATCAACCCTATGCTTCAACTTGCTAGCATTCTTCATTCCAAAGGCTTCTCCATCCGTAATCCGCACGAGCTTCAAATATCCAGACCCTTCAAAATATCCCCACTTCACCTTCCATTTCCTGGAGGAGAACTTGACTGAAACCGAGTCCTCAACCACAGATATTATTGCTCTTCTTTCTCTTCTCAACGTCAAATGCGTTGCTCCTTTCCGAGATTGCTTGTCTAGTTTGTTATCTGATGCACATGATGAACCTATTTCTTGCTTAATCTCAGATGCTCTCTTGCACTTCACACAAGATGTTGCTGATAGTTGCAACATTCCAAGAATTGTGTTGAGGACCGGTGGTGCTTCTTCTTTTCTTATTTTTGCCTCTTTCCCGATTCTTAAGGAAAAAGGTTACCTTCCAATTCAAGGTATGATATGAAACTATCACATCAATCTCCTTTTCACTTTGCATGGAATTAAACCAGATGACATACGGTTTTGAGCATATCACCTAGTTATTCAAAGTTCCAAGGCAATAAGGGCACATTAATTTCTATTTATGATATATCATTTATTGCTTGGTTATTGATGGAGTGAATCAAAATGGAAGGTGTATCCTCATTTTGATCATGAAATAGGTTCATCTATTCCATAAATATATCACATCTCGGATCTGGTTAAATAGAAGGAATATAGTACCTATATCTATGGATCTTGACCTGATGAAATGATGTCTATTACAGAATCTAAATTGGAAGAGCAAATGAAAGAGTTTCCACCACTCAAAGTGAAGGATATTCCAGTCCCGAACACATGCCGTCAAGAAGAACTACATCACATAGTGGTGAGCATGGTCAATCAAACCAGGGCATCCTCAGGAATAATTCTGAATAGTTTTGAAGATCTTGAACAGCCTGCATTAGCTTCACTTCGTGACGAATTTCCCATCCCAATCTTCCCAATTGGTCCTTTTCACAAGTGCTCAGATCCTACTTCAAGTAACTTATTATCATCACATGATCAAATTTGCATTTCTTGGCTAGACAAACAGCCACCAAAATCAGTACTATACAAAAGCCTTGGAAGCATTGCTGCAATAAGTGAAACAGAGTTTATAGAGATAGCAAGGGTACTAGCCAACAGCAAGCAGCTATTCTTGTGGGTGGTTCAACCCGGATTAGTCCAGGGCAAGCAATGGCTTGAACCGCTACCAAATGAGTTGCTAGAGGAGTTGAATCATAGAGGGAAGACCATCAAATGGGCACCACAGTTGCAAGTTCTAGCTCATCAAGCAATAGCTGCATTTTGCACTAATAATGGTTGGAATTCTACATTGGAAAGTATCAGTGAAGGGGTTCCAATGATTTGTATGCCTTGCTTTACAGACCAAAAAGTCAATGCAAGATATGCTAGTGAAGTATGGAAAATTGGGTTGCAATTGGAAAATGGACTGGACAGAGGGAAGGTGGAGAATATCATCAGAAGATTAATGGTGGAGAATGAAGGAAAAGAGATAAGAGAAAGAACCAAATGCTTAAAGAACAAGTCAATAATTTCAATGACCCAAAATGGGCCTTCATGCCAATATTTGGACAGCTTAGTTGCTCATATTCTCTCACTTGGGTCTCTTATTTTTCAGTCTCGGTAAAACACTTATCAATCAATCAGCTATGCCATCATTTACTTAGCTGATTTTCAGAGAAATAATATGATTTCACGGTTGAGAAGTATTGAGATCATTACCATCGTTGCCATTGATTCTATTACAAGAGACTTGGAATAAGCTTGAACTTACAGAACTGCCTACCTGATCAAAATTCTTATAGGATTAGGAATACTTGTCAAGGATAAGAGTTCTTGATTGACCGGAGAAAGGCATATGTGCTGTTTCCTGAAGGAAATTGAATCCCATAAAAAGAATAATAAATAATAAAAACCAAGGCATGCACCTGATAGCATGTGCTAAGAAAACAAAGTCTACAACTTCCAATGTAATCTTGTCCAGCTTTGATGACATTATTGTATTTATTCATTTATTTTCATAACCTTGTCATCTAATTATATATTCATATAATTTTTATTTATTATATCATTTAAATTTAATATTAATAGTTCAAAATCGAATTTCAACATATACATTAATATAATTAATATTTACAAGAAAAATAAATTTACATATGCTGAGCGATATTGACGACTAACATAAGTCTCTGTGATATCAGATATCCACCATGTCAATCATCATCATCTTCATCAGTGCTACAATCGTCTGATGATTCCGTATCAATGGCGACAATCTTAGATGCACTAATCCTGGAAGAAGCTGATCTTGACTTCAATGGCAATTTCTTGTTATTAATACCACCAGCTGTGACAACCGATCCATAACCTTCTTCTCCAATAACAGCTTGCTTCAAGTCGCTTGGTGGCAGAAAGAAATCCATGGACAATCCTTTTACGTTGAATTCAACTTCTTCAATAGTCCAAACTTCTTCCATTCTTGATCTTGAATAATGGGTTTTTGAATTTTCACCAAATCTATACAATGAAACTGAAGTTCTTCCTCCATGTGCTATATTTATCCCATCTATAGTTCTGTAATCTTGAATTCTGGACTCCATTGTTGTTTCCCAGTATATGTTTTCAGTTTCTGAAGCTTCAATCCTGATAAGATGGGTGTCTTCTAATTGGACTAACAGGCCAGTTTTTTGGCTGAAATACCCCCAAACTGTGTGCCTTATCATTTCTATATTGCTTGTGCTTCTTGCTCTTAGTGCTGAGGGTTCTGCTTCGAGTTTTAGAATGAAGCAATCTTCACCATTGATTGCTTTCTCACCAACACAGATGGAGTTGGAGAATAGGTTGGCTGTGGATTTTGGATCTAGACCCTGTTGAATTTGATTCAAGCTTGTGAGATTATGATATTAACCAATATCACAGGAAAAAGAACATAATGCAACATTTTCAGGAATTCAACATTTACCTGAAGAAAACGGCGTAAGGGCCTCGGTGGGCCTCTGGAAGCATGGGAATGTTGCCAAGGGGTCTGCCGCCAAGCAACCTTGCCATCACTACCAGCACTGATTTTGCAACCAGAAACCATTAATTCCAAGCTCCATAAATCAGGCCTTTTCTGCCATAGAACGAAACCCCCCATTTCTCCACTTCCATTTCTCATATTCTTCACTTTCAGAATCTTTTTCTTCTTCAAGCTTCCTTCTCGTGAACAAAATTCTGTTGTTGCCATTTTCACCTTCCCCATTGCGTACATGCTTTCTACTGAATTCAGCGTCCATTCCCCTCCTACTGCTGCTATATATTGCTGCACTATGTATTTCGCCATTGATGCCTCCTGCAACCATACAGTTAAGGATCTTTATAGCTCATGTCAAAGAATTCTAAACAACAATAAAAAAAAAAAAAAGCCAATTGCGGCCGGACAGAATTACATCCAGCCTTCTTTTACAAACGGAGTCATCATTTTTGTCATTAAATACACTGTCTGTCATTTATATATTGCAACCGGTTAATAATTTGTGACAGATCATATCTATGGCTAATTTTTGTAGCTTTAAGAGCAGTTTCTAGCAAATCTTGTTATAAGATGAAACTCGCTGACAGAATTATTGACAGATGAATTGAGAACACTTACAATAGGTTGGTCTGTAAAATCACGATTGATGAACCAGTGATCACAGCGAACGGGAAGAGGGATCAAAGGAGAACCAACAACACCAAGCAACAACTGGATCTCTGAATTCCTACCACCAGACATAGATTTTTCAGAATGTGGTCTTATCCAAGCTTTCATATTCTGCCATGGCCAATTTCCATTCTTGTTAGGACCAAACATCTCTTCTGGAATTGGAACTTCAAGCACTGTATCCAACCCATCTTCTCTATCAAAATTTGGGCAAACTTTCCTCATCAGAAACCGATCAAAGATCCACTTTCCTGGAGCAGAAAGATGGAGAACTAGATTTTTTTTCTAAATGCTTTTTCCTTTGCTTACGGTTTGACAGTATCTGAGCAGTGAAGAAAAGATAGAAAGACGTGGATTGGAAGGGAAAAACAGAAGCTTGTACGTATGTAGTATGGGATTTGGGAGCTAAAGAGAAGGGAAATAAACATATAATTCAAGTACCAACCGACCATTAGCCACCACTCTAACGTGGGATACTTTCAATCATGTCGTGTCTGCACGCTTTCCATCTCTACTTTTCTTGCATAATAAACTCTTTGTTTATGATAAATGTATGAAGAATATATGATTGAATCAAGTTTGTCTCAGATAACGATAATCTTATGTATAAATTGGTTCATTGTACTGTATAGTTTTCTATAGATTCTATTTGATTCATATTTTGAATCACATACTAAAAACTGAACTTTTTCGATATATATTATTCTTTACAATCGAGCGTATAATAGAAGTTTGACATTTCTCTTATAAGTTTTCTAATTATATAGTATATTTTCCAAATGTTTATGGTAATATATTAAATTAAAAAATTCTTAGATATATCAAATTCGTTATATAAGATTATATATTAATCAATAGTATTATAATACATGTCGATTTTTTTTTATCATGATTGCATCAATTTACATATAGATTAATTTATTATTATTATTATTATTATTATTATATTAATTAATATAATATCTTTATAATTTTATAATTTTATGAAATTGATTTATACTATGTAAGAACTTCACTAGTAAATGAAAAGATATACACATTAATTATACAACAATTGCTTGAAAAACATTTATTTTTAACTTTTGTAATGATGAGAATAGGGTGCAGTAATTCGAATAGATATATGATGTTTGGATCGTATTGATTTATAAGCATAATAAGATTTGATTTATTTAAGTATTTTGAAATTTTAATACAAATATAATTTGAATTTGGTATAAAATAATTTGATAAGATTCATTTAATAGAATTAACTTATAAATAATACGGATAAATTTGATATATTTAACATAAAATAACCTATATAACACAAAATAATAAGATTAATTCATTAAAAAATTAAAATGCAATGATTTTATTATCCTATTAAGATAGATTAACAAATCAAATATAATATAATATAATCTGATTTATAAATTGTATTGAATTAACGAATTAATCTAAAATACGATTTGATTAAACTTTTTACTAGACGAGGGTTGAGGGTTGATATCGATCTAATTATGACTCAAATACGATTGTTTTCCTATTAAATTCACAAATCTTATTAACAATTACCACCCAAATATGAGAGTAGACTTTTGGAGTATTATACAAAAAGAATTAAAGAACTAGCAATTGTCTTGCATGATTGTTCTTTATTGAGCGGATTTTTTCTGAAAAAAAGAAGAAATCAAGTAATTGATGATCTACCATGATTCCTCTTTATTGCATAACAATGAAGATTAAAAGGAGTGGCGGAGACAATGATAGTTTGCCGGAACAAACGACCGACACATTGATGGAGATTGGATTCAAATGTTGGTCAATAAGACAATCGACCCCTTAGCTGTTTTTTTCTTTGTATTATTATTTCTGTCAAAATTTCTAACATTACACTCAATTGATTAATTGAATTCTGAATTGGACAATATATATATATATATATATATATATATATATATATATATATATGATGTAGGACCAAGACATGAGGAATATTTTTAAGATTTTCTTCGTAGGAAAATCCCAGAGATTGTATATGAAGCTTTTTTTTCTAAAATAATGCATCAAATTATGTTGTGCACGTTCTTGGAGAATTTCTTGTATTTGATCTTCCAAATCTTGGATTTACTCTTGATTCATTTGGTGGCTTTTATTTGCAACGATCTATATTATTATACATTTCGATCATAAATTTCTTTTAATCCAATAAATCATTACTAAATCAATCGATGAATTTGTAAAATAGACGGTAATGAATCATCTGGATGCATGTAATCCTCGATCTAATAATAGAAAAATTATGTATGTAAATAATAAAATATGAAATTATCATGTTAAATCTTTATAAGTTTTGAAATCTTATATATATAATATTTTATCTCCTAAAAAATAGAAGATTATATTAAAGTTGGATTAAATATATATAATCTAATAAAAATTTAATTATTAATCTCTCATTTGTTTTCGAATATAAGAGTATATAATAAGTAATCTATTAATATAAAAATGAAATCTTAATTATTTTAACATATGTTTCATATTTTAAAAGTATTTATAATTATCAACCTAACCTATAGTGATATATGAACATAATTAATTGTTTAATTTAAAATGAATATTTTTGGAATTTAATAAATAATTGTAGATGAGCATACATTAAAATAATAGATAGTTTTATTAAATCTATTATTTATTTGGGTCCACAATAATGTAAAGGAAGAATATCAATGTACATGCACTTATAATAAAGTTTATTATTAGAATTAATTATGGGATTATTTCTTTTTTTTTTTTTTTTTGATGTGATTCGTCTCCGATGTCTCAGCATATCTAACGTATGTCCAAACTGTGTATATTATTCCTTATGGGCATAACATTGGACTCATCTTCATTACTATAATGTCCTTCCTAAAATAATAAAATCAAATTAAATTTATATTTGATTCCATTATATTTAAAATTTTTTAAAAATAGAAAATATTTGAGAACATAAAAAAATTTATTTACATACTGAATTAAATCAATTTAATTCAAAAAATTTAAAGGGAAAAAAATTGGTTCTATTTAATTTTATAAACCTTCCAAAGTCAAATCAATCTAACCATACTTATCATTCTCCAGTTGTTATGATATAATTTAATAGATAGTGAAAAAATGATATATTATTCGATATATAAATTTTGTTCGTGTTAATTATAGATTGGTTGATTCCAACAGTTTCGACATTCTTTCGGAGTTGTTCTTTATGATAATTTGATGACTTGAAATATATACCGAATAATTCATTTAAGAAAATGTTAACAAAATCTTAAAAGATTGAGGTAGTTGAATGCAAGATAAATTACAATAATATCTTTGAGATTTATCTTAATAAATAGTTCAATCTCTATATTTTTAATATCATCAAATTAATTTCATCCTCGTCTATATGATATTGATTCACTTCACTAACTTCGGTTCTTTAATTCATTTCCGATTTTTATAATAAGTCATATATCATGCTTATCACACTTCTAGAAATAAAAATAATTATATTCTTTATGTTCGAAACTCCGAACATTAACTATAAATAAAATGAAATCAAATAATTTAAAACATGAATGTAACTATTAAATACCATAAATTTGAAGGATGTTTTTGTAACATAACCCATTAATAAGATATATATATATATATATATTTGGGGATGGAAGATGGTATGATGGGTAGGCTGTCATATACACTTTTCCATGTTGATGATGGAGGAGGCAGCACATGAATTGATTTACGTGATGGTGCATGGAGTGTGGGGTACGTACGCTTTGTCGTTTCCTGAACTTATCAATCATTCAAATGCCATAAATCGGTGATTAATGGATACTTTATTTTTATTATTCAGCATTAATTATGCCTTCCATGTATCCTTTTTATCTCAACAGTTTGTCTTTTTATCATAACATTATCTTATTTTCATTATTACATCCCATTTTTAGAAAAAAAAAAAAACAAACTATAGCATGTAAATTAATGTAATATTTGATATAAAAAAAATTTAGAAAGAATGAAATTGATATTGATTTGATTTAATTTTAAAAATTTTAAAAATAAGAAATTATGAACTATTTGGCATTGAAATTTAATGGGGGTATATTGTTTTGATTCTATATAATAATTGCAAATATTTTTAATCATTTGATAGATTTAATTGCCTCTGCCACTCACTATTTTTATATTTTTATATTTTTATATTATAATGTTGGGTTCATATAGGCCATCTTTCTTAATTATTTGCTATTTCCCAGTATTAACTAATTTAATCTGATTTATTTTTATTAAATTCAAGTTTAATTTATCATCGAAATTTTTTTAAAATAAATTAAATGACATTCAATTTAAAATACAGAATAATATACATAAGGGTCAACTAGTAAATTTGAAAATCCAAAAAATTAATTGAATTGATAATTTTGTTTTAGTTGAATTTAATATTTATATTTTAATATAGATTTTTATATAATTATTTGATAAATATAAACTATATTCAATTTAATATTTAATTTGATTTGCTTATTATATTTGAAATAATAGAATACAATTTTTTAAAGAACTCTTTGATTCAATTAATTTTATAAAGTAATTTAATTTAATTCGATTAATTTTATTATTTTAAATTGAACTAAATCCATACATTAAATCTTATAATTAAATTGATTTTATATGGAATAAAATTAATTGTTATGCTAGGAAGCATGTTATGAAACTTAGCAGATCGCAGAATGCTGTGTTACAGTTGGAGATGGAGATTATGAATGTACATTGAAACGAAAGAGCCAAGACATGACAAAGCCAAACACCATACATGCCACCGTGAAATTTAGGAACCGGTGACCTTGCCAGAACCGTCGTGTCTCTGCGGTGTCAGTAGCCGGAGCTGCTAAACCTGCCTCCTCGTTAGCTTCATTGCACTGCTCTACTAACTCAACCTCATTTCCAACCATCAAATTTTCTGCAACGGATCCACAAATCTCACAGATTCTGCAAGCAGACAAAGAAATCATTTTCCCTCGTTAAAAATCAACAAAAACTTGAAAAAAGATCAATTCTTTTACTCATTCTTACTTGTTTCCCTTGATCTTGAACCAAGTTTCTGCACAATGCTTATGAGCAAAAGCCAAATCATCTTTACAAGAACAACCAAGCTCGATAGGAATGCCAGCATTCTGATTTCCTTCATCCAAACCCAGGTGACAAATCCTGCAATCTCTTTCAATGGACAAATGTACCATAATCTCAGCAATCTCACACTCCAGATCCACCTCGGATCCACTATCTTTCACAATCTCAATGCTTGAGCCACACTCAGTTGATGAACTTTTCCGCTCTTCACCATCTGATTGATCATCATCATCATCATCATCATCATCATGAACATCAACGACTGCATTGGTTTTGTATAAAGTTTCCATTTTCAGAACACAGAGGGTCAATGCAGGTGATCTCTGCTTTACCTCCAATAGTGCGTTATGGACACAATAGATGAGGGTAAAAGAGACGGAAACTTAGCTTAGAATTATGGATAAATACACCTATCAAATATATTAAATGTAATAATTAACATGTATATATATATCCTTAATAAAAATTAGTACGTCGATAATTTTTACACTGTCTAAATATATCTCTATCAGGAACTTGAAGTTATAAATAATAAACTATTTTTTATATGTCTTGTATTTTTGATTAAATAGAAATTAATCAGTAAAATTCAATTAATATTTATTTCTTTAAATAAAATATTATTCGTCACCGATTCTCTCCCCTTCTGGGCACAAGTTACCTTTGCAGCAGGGTGAATTAGATTTTTACATGATCATGTGTTCTTATAAAAGCATCATGAACAGAAGAATCCTGACAGATAAGTAGCACCCTCATGATTGTGCATGGTATAACTTTTTTTCATGCTAGTTTAACATAGGTCTATGCATTCGATGCGGTTATTTCTGGTCGGGTTCGGTTTGCTCGTGACAACCAGGGGACCGGTTGAAGATTGCCTGGAACAATTGATACAAACGAATTCCATTCATTGGCAGAATCTATTCTGAATACAATTGTCAGAAGTCGACTGTTCAACAAAATGGCATCATCTTTGCAACAAGGGACTAAGAGCCGTCCATGCATTGAATCATTTTCGGTTTCCTTCTATGACCAAGAACGTAATGTAATATTGTAAATGTCCCGATATTGGTTTAGCTCAAGCTCTCGACTTGGGCACGAAACGAGAAAGGTCGTGCAGGCATCTGGGTGGGTAAAGTATTCGTTGTCATGCTCATCAATTTGGTTTGACCATCCTCGAAAGGAGCATGGCCGTTTCTGAAATTCTGCTCGGTCATTCCCATATGTGATCCGACAGCAGCCCCTTGAGACATTCTATAACTTGCAACATTGCCTGGTGATCCACTGTTATTGTTCTCGAGGCCGCTCTTAATCCATGCAATATTGTTCAAATCAGTAGCAATGGAAATTAATTCTTGACTAGAGAAAGAGGGAAGCTCTTCATATTCGACGAACTCGGGCCCCAATAATGAGCCTTGAGAATGTCCTCTGCTTGGCATTCCACAACAACCATGCCCACATTGCAAAGGAATGATGGGGTCAACACACACATCTTCAAGGAATCTGCAGACTGCAGAGTCTGGTTTCGAACCTTGAACTAAAGGACCCTCAGCTGGAAGCGCTCTCGAAAACATGGAGCCAATTTTTGGGGTAGTAGGAGGATTATAAGCAGTGAATGCACTAACACGTGCCTTGGGACGAGGAACCGTAGGTTGGACTATTGGTTTGGCAACATGATGAACCTCCGTTGGTTCAGGGACATTGTCTTCTTCAGGGTTCTCTTCCTGCTGACAAGGTTGATCATTCATTGCCACATCGCTCCCATCTGGCGGCCTGAAAGAATTGGTATCACCAACTGATAGTGTTTCTTCTGATGATGCCTTTGTTTTGTCAGGGCTACTATCTTCCGTTGCACGCCTACGTGCTGAGCTAAACCAACCTTGATCCTTGCATCTGCGCCTTAGAGTAGAATTCCAATGATTCTTAATCGCATTATCTGTTCTGCCCGGTAGGAGTCTTGCAATTGCTGCCCATTTGTTCCCATGGATTTCATGAGCCGAAATTATAATACGATCCTCCTCATCTGTAACATATAACATCCATCACACTTATGAATATTATCAAGTCTCATGAAAAATGCAACACGTATAGAAGTTCACACGAATAAACACGACAACTAGTTATGCGATCTATTAATTACGTTTCCATACGAATGTCATATCATGTTGCAAACTCCGGCTATGTAAATAAAGCATTTTCAAAGTTGAATTCAATACTGATAAGACTTTGTGATGTTAAACACAAGACACCAAGAATTAAAAAAAGCATGTACTACATAGGATATTGTTTTTCATTTATTAATGGATACAAAATCAGTGGAATCAAAGAAAAATAAGTGTTTACCGCATTCAGTTTGCAACTAAAGAAAGAAGCAGATTTCAAACAATTCACCAAGCTTGCATGTTTAGACAACTACCCACTACTCGGCATCATAATACCGTCTTCTCTAGACATATCCTATAATTCTAGTAGAAGATATGCTATCTATACCAACTGACACGCAGGCTTAAATCCAGGAAGACAGCCCCATCGTTACGTTATTCACATCACTTGCACAATATCTCACTTCCAATATTAAAAAAATGTCTAAAAAAAACTTGTTAACATCTTTCACCATTATCAACTAAGTGCATTGTTGGTTTTCTTCTTTTATTGCACCCCAGTCTCCTGAGGGATGGATGAATATATCGACACAAAGCACAAATGGCAATTTCAACTACCAACCAACGTCTTATGCGACTCTATTATCGTTTCCTTTTCTTTTCCTTTAGACCAATGCCAATTAAACTTGATTGCGAGTTTACCAGGATTTCAGGTACTCATCACAAAATCGCCTTTGCATCACAACTCCAATGCCATTGATTGATCTTATTTTGCCCTTTGCTAATCTACTCTTTGGTTATTCAATTGCCATTTAAAAGAACATATTAGCTATTCATTTTGACCCATGTAGGCATAAGAAAGAATTTTAGCACAAGCTGTAAGCATCCAACCAATCCTTCTGCCATGTCAAATCATCATCATCATCATCAACATCTTCTACAACTTATCTCACCTGAGCCCCTAAGATTGTGTACTTTTGATCAACTCAAAGGTAGTTCACCAATGTCAGAAAACAGAAAAAAAGGAGCATGGGATATAATCCGATCACAAGGTGTGCAATTATATGTGCTACATTATCAGCCTCCAAGTGCACCACTTTCAAAAGTCAATTTACACCTGAATGCATAACTGCATATCATTCAAACTCATGTTAAAAGAACAAAGAAAAGAAAAGATAAGGAAAAACAATGGTCATCGAACAAGCAATGCCAGAAATCCCTGGTTATCAATTCCCTCTCTATTTCTTACTCTTACAAGAATAAACTAGTTGCTACTCTTCTACGCTAACTCAACCACTGATTCTGTTTCTATGTCAAATCATGAACTAGTTACAACTATAACATATAACTTTCGTTTAGATCTTTTGATGAAATTAGAAAGAAGTGAGAATTTCAAAATTCAAGACAATCAACAACCAAAAAAATCATAACTTTAATTCAGAAACATAACGGAATAACAGTTGAAACAAGTTCGAGAACGAAACAAACACAAATAGAATCCACCAGATAGCACAAAGCCCAACTAAATTCAAACCCACAACAAAGAATAACCAAAATCCAAAAAGATCAAACCACAACAATGCAATAACCAACAATCAAATCCCCAACATTTCCTTTTCAACAGATCAAACATAAAAAAAAAAACCAAGGAATTCAATTCAATTCCACAAACAAAAAAAAAGATACGATCTTTACCAGTAAAAGGTTTTCTTTTAAGACAAGGGTCAAGCTGATTACACCATCTAAGTCTACAAGATTTACCAGACCGACCAGGTATTCTACGAGCTATCAAACTCCAATTCCTCGCTCCAAATTTACTCACTACTTGTTTCAAAACTTCATCTTCTTCAGGTGACCATGGTCCTTTCACTCTACTACTACAACCACCACCACCAACAACACCAACACCACCACCAGTCACTTCTCCCCCACCTCCACCAGACCCACCACCGTTTTCCACCGTTTCACCGCCAACAACCGGCGAATCACCATTATCCTCTTCCTCTTCTTCCTGGGTCATCATCACTTCACCCATACTATCACCTGGATTGTCCATTCCTTCTCCTTTTCGGTTATATGTATATTATATTGTTACTTGTACCTAACTGAAACCGACCGCACTCACAATACAACGAAGAAAAACTGGTTCTTATTGGGGCCAATGTTTCGGTGGGATCTTTTTATATTTTTCAAATACCAATTTTGTCCAAGACTTTCTCAAAATTCCCAACTTGTCCTGCAAAACGGTGCCGTGTTCCAGGTGTCTGGTTTTGGTTACCATGTGTTGACCCTAGTTGACTAGTTTAAGGAGAAAGTGGGGTCATGCATGATGAGATTAAATTACGATATGGTCCTTGAGGGGTTCGGTGGGTTTTGGTGGCTAATGGAGTTGGGTTTATGTTGTAAATAAAGAGAAGTTGGGGGTGATTTAGGGTTCGGTCTGGTTCTGTTATGGGTAGGCCAGAGAAACCGCCCAAGGCTTTTTGAAAGTTTGTGTGAAGAATTGGAAAATAATATTTTATGACGGATTTGCCCTTATAGTACATTTTAAGAAAGGTCTTGAGAAGGTATGCCGGACCGTCTGCCTGTTGGCTAAACATTCAGTCTTTTAAAAATACAAATAATTACAAAAATTATGAGTTTTATTTTTTATTTTCTAATAATATAAGATAATTTTCAAATATTCATAAAAAATAATAAAATTTCTGATTTTTTATAATTTTTTATAATTTAATAATTAGCTTGATATTCATATTAATATTCATAATTCACCATGCTTGTATTTGTCTAATGCTTTTTATAAATCATCAGCTGTAATGAGGCCTTGTTCATTATGGCTCAAGGCCTACTTCATCGATGAAAACCCATACACTTGCACCCCATAAATTGGCAGGGCGTTCTTTCTTTTTTTTTTTTTAAGGATAATTTCAAAAATAATCAATTTTATTTCAATTTTTAATAATAATATTTAATTATTTTATATTTTATAATAATATCAAATCATTTTAAAAAATTTTTAAGGATAAAATTTTTTTCGCTAAAGTAGTAATTTTTTATAGTAAATTTATAGTTATTAGCAATTTATAATAAAATTTTCTGTGTTAAATCTTAATATATATATATTTTAAGTATTATCAAAATTTTATTATTTTTTCATTTAAAAAAAAGTGATATTTTAATATTTTCCAAAATTCCTCTTTTTTTTTTAGTATAATAGGTTTAAAATATGCATAAATAACTATTGAAATGCAACATTATTGTTGTATGTATAAATACGGTACATCATTTTAAATATCATTACTAAATAGGTAAGTAAATTGATTCAAAGATGATAATAATAATAATAATAATAATAATAATAATAATAATAATAATAATAATAATAATTGCTTGGTCGAAAATGTATAGTGCCCTATACATTTATAAATTTATACATTTATATTTATAAATTTAATATAAATAAATGAGATATCAAATATCGTAAGTATTAAAAATATTACATTTCTAATATATAATTTAAAAGATTATATTTCAAATATCATTAAAAAAAAGATATTTAGAACATGTAATATTTTTATTTTTATTTTTAAATTTATAAATTAAACAAAATATTTTATTAAAAATATATATTTTATAAAATATTACATTTAAACTAATTCAAGCTAATGAATCCATGATATTAAATAAAAATAAAATGAAAATTTAAGAATAATCAATATAATTATCTCATTATTCTTATCCTAGATCCATCCATTGTCCCATCTTTGAAGGAAGTTGATTATTTAATTTGATTGATCCTCTTCACCAACTTTGCTTACATAGACACTTTTTGAGTTTGTTGATTGTCCACTTGATTTGTCAAAATGGTTCAATGGATAATGGTAATGCTGGTAATGAGAGGTTAAGAGTTCATAGAAGGAAATTTTGTCCTTGGACAATTCTTGGTGGATTGATTTTTGCAACTGGATGTGGAGCGTTGCTGGCATTTATGGTATTATTGGCCTGGGCAATCTTTGTCAAGAGGGAGACAGCCTTTTCTACTAAAGGCAAAGTGCAGCCAGTGGATTTCAGGTACGAGAAAATTGGTGTGGTTGTGGAAAAAGACAGGGAAGTGTTTGATAATTAGAGTTTATGGTCTATGTAGTGTTTAAGTGCTTGCTGTGAATGGAGCTTTGCTATGGATTTCTGTCGTTTACTTGTTCTTGTTGTACAATTATGTTTGGAACTGTCTTGTCTTTATACATCATATCTACATACCTTTTACCTTGTCGAATCTATTACCAATGCAAAACAGCAGTCAAAATTAGCCCCGTTTTTTCCATAATCTGCATGAGAGAAGAAGACGGTTCTAAAGTAAGATGGTTGCGTTCTGAAGACTAGTGTTATGATTTTAGCTACCAGTAACAACTATGACAACTATCACTCATAATGGAAGGTTAAACCAAACAAAATTTGAACGAGTGATTGCATGCTTGAAATGAATGAGATGACAAGCACAGGCTTGTCCGGAGAGAGCTTCGGATCGTTGGAAATGAAGGGTTTTGGGGGGTTCAAATGATAAAAAAAAAAACAAAAAAAAAGGTTGGAGAAAATATATAAAAAACCTCAAATATCGAGGGTTTTGGAGGGTTTGTCAACCCTTGTTGACCTCTCGTGACCTTTACCTTTCAGCTTCTTAGATGAATCCAGTTTATTTACCATTATTTTCATTAAATATCATAAATATATTAATTATTATGATAATTATGAAAAATGATATATACTATTGTATTAGTAGTATGTTCATATTTCAGTTAAAAAAGCAAACTGTAAAATGTCAAAAATGAAAAAAATTGTTAAAATAGGGATTTTCAAAATAGCGTTTTTCATGATTTAATACACATTTCAGAAGAATTTATTGTTATATTTTCAAAATGGGCTTTGATTGCTGCCCAATTTCAGACAGAAGAAACATGGGCTCGAAGCCCAATTTCAAAGCCCACCTCATTTGTACTGCTCGATCTCTATATAACCTAAGCGAGGCACTGAATTAGGGTTTCAGTTACCATCTTTCTCTCAGCACAGAAGTCGAAGGCGGAGCCACTTTCACGGGTAGCCGAAGATGGTGAAGGGACGCCAAGGAGAGCGAGTCAGGTCTGCTCTCTCATTATTGTTTTATGTCATTGTTGGTCTTAGTCGTTATATTTAGCTTCTACTTGTTTATTTTGTCACCTAAAAGTTTCGATTATTTACTGTTTCAGGCTCTATGTGAGAGGAACTATTTTGGGTTATAAGAGGTAATGTCAAAAGCTTTGTTCTTTACTATTATATGTAATTCATAGCTTTCTTTCTTTTGAAATTATTATTTTAATTTTGGTTATGTTTAGCTTCATATGATCTGTTTTGGCTGCCAAACAAGTGAATTAGATTTATGAAATGTATATGTTAGGATGTCTTTTGTGTAATACTTTAACACTCGGTCTTGTTATTACTGGATTTTGCTTGATCAAAATAACTAGGAGATTACATTAGAAATGTAATTTGTTTTCGGAGGTCTGCAGAAATACAGCTGCATTTGGTGATTTTGATTTTGTTTTATCTCTTAGACATGAATTTCAGGTTGTGGCGTCTTGTATGTAATGTTAATTTAGCTGTGTGGTTATTGGTTGTTAGGTCCAAGTCGAACCAGTACCCAAATACATCATTGATCCAGATTGAGGGAGTGAATACAAAGGAAGAGGTTGCATGGTATGCTGGCAAGAAAATGGCATATATCTACAAGGCTAAGGTAAAGAAGGATGGATCACACTACCGCTGCATTTGGGGAAAGGTT
>CANYBF011717174.1:0-13198 GCA_948192965.1 Dalechampia spathulata | reverse complement strand
CATCTGCTTGTACGAGTAAAAATTGCCCTTCACGAGTCGTGCCTCGACTTGGTGCGAGTGAACTTCCTTTGGATCTTTTACTGTAACGACTCGCATATAGGCTTTACGAGTCATACCTTAACTTTCAAACTTCAAATTCCTCACTGTAACGACTCGTGCATGTCCTCACGAGTCATGCTTCTGATAGCTTCAAACTTCATTCTTTACTGTAACGACTTGTGCACTTCATGCTCGAGTCGTGCCTTGCTTCATCTTCTTGAACGGTCTTTACTGTCATGACTCGTACATATACTTCACGAGTCACATTCTTCTTTGACTTGTTTCTTCTTTCCTCTACTATTACGACTCATATCAATCATGCTCGAGTCGTACACTATACTTATGTCTTCTATTCGACTCGTATCACTTCATTACGAATCGTTCTTCCTTATTTCACCATTGATTCTTCATACTTAACCAATATTTCATTAAATTCCCTGTAAATACTTACAAATAGTCCTCAAAATAACATCTTGGGACTTCTTGCAAACAAAGTTAGAAAGAAATAGGAAAGTAACTAAAATAGACATAATACTTCATAAAAACTTATAGAAAACTAAGACTAAACATATAAAAATCACAATATTAAGACTCAAATAAACAACATAATAACTAGTAATCAGGAAGCGGGCCCCGCTTGTATACTATTCATAGTGAATAGTAACCTAGGTCTAAAATGTAATATTTTGCATTCTGTGTATCCTACCACGTGTAGGCAGGTGTGAAATGTATTCTGTAAGTACAGAATACACAGAATAGGAAATAGGAGCAGCGGGCTCTTGTTATTGCTAAGTGGGCCCCACTGCGTAGTGGACCCAGAAGATAGCATTTGCGATGCCCAGCATTGTGCCTTGCGTAAGGCAACATGGAATTGTATTTTGTAAGTACATAATACACAGAATAGGCAATAGGGGCAGCGGGCCCCGCTGGTGGGCCCCACAGCGCAGTGGGCCCAGCAGACGGCATTCGTGATGCCAAGCGTTGTGCCTTGCGTAAGGCAGCTGAAAAATGTATTCTGTAAGTACAGAACACACAGAATAGGTTATTGGGGACTGCGGGCCCCGCTTTTATTTAATGGGCCCCACATATGTACTATTCATGATGAATAGTACCCGGGGCCAAAAATGCAATACTCTGCATTTCAAGTGTTTGTCCCCCGTATACAGTAGGGGAGGGTGTTCTGCATGCATAGAACACTCAGAATAAATGGCAGGTCCCGCCAGGCGCCATGGTGGGCCCCACCAGTTCTGAAATGTTTCATTCATTAGAACAAACAGAGGAAGTTATAGGGGCTTATATGTATAATCGGGATCGATACCAGGGACTAAATCCTAGTCAAATCAATAAAGATCCAAAATCATACAGTGGTGAAAAGTCATGGTCAACAACCACCTTCCAAGAGATCTTCTCAAATTTCTCAACTTAAACTACAACTTTGGCATGAGAGTGAAGATGATCCTATCAAGTTATCAAAAGATCTTGAGGAAGAAGAGGATATTCTAAGCAGAAAAGAACTACAAGATGTTATTGGTAAGAAATATTTCTATATTTTGTATCATCTCAGGCTTAGACTAACTTTGATAGAATTATGTTTTTAGGTGGCATGAGCAACCCTGATCCTACCTCTACCTTAAGTCCAACTCCTACCTCTCCACCACTTGCTTAGCTAGACAGTAATATCCAACACTTCACTTTCCTCTTATATCCAACTAGTATCTTTAGCTTTGAGTCACTTTCACATGCTATAGATATGAGTCATCCTTCCATTCACTCTTGAAGTAAAGAGACTATTACTACTTCTATGGGCATGCCAACTTCTTTCTCAATGAGTTTAGTTTTCATCAACTCTTTCCCATTTATTCTCCCAATAAACTAGACTCACCGTCTCTTCTTAAATAGAACCTCTTTGATATCAATTCTTATTTGATTATGGCATCCATTAAGGCTTTAGACTTTGACTTCCTAACTGAATTACCTCCTAAAGCAGCAAAGGAGAGTCTTACTCTTAGCCAAGATGATATGGAGGCTGCTCGTACTATGCTCTCTGTTGTGCTCTCTTTAGATATCTTACTACTATTCGAGAACCAACAACATGACCTTTTATCTAATTTTTATCTACCTTATAGTTGCTGCTAGTGATACTTCAACTAAAAATTGTCTGATTGCCATGAGGATAGAGGTTGTTGAACTCTTTCAGAGATACACTGATTCAAGATGTTCAGACTCATAGTTTACTAGAAAATTATAGATTTTTAAATACCAACACCAAAATATAAAGAGGGTTTAGTAGAATGAAGAAAGTAGGCTGAGATGGTTGAAGCCTCACCTAAAGAATTAGAAATAAAAAAAATAAAAGAGCTACAAAACAAAATCATCAATCCTAAGGCAAGATAACAAAGTCTTATATCCACAGGCTTATCTTTAAAGACTTAATGTGAGTATGCTAGAACCTTAGTACATTCACTTTAGGGATTCTTGCAGAGTAATGTTGAGACTGTAGCTACCCTTCATCGAAAGCGTAAGCAAATTCAAATTGAGGTACCTTCCACTAAAACTTGTTGGAAGCAACCTAAAGGTGAATATAGTTCTCAGGCTTAGAAAAATGTTTACCTTTGTTTCTTTTAGATCTATGACACTATTGTTTCAAATCTTAGCAGGGTAAACTATTTGATGGACTTGTAACTACCTTTGATAACTATCACTTTTGAGTATCGCATCTTAACTTTGAAAAATTAGTTACATCTCATATCATTAACTATATGACAATCATATGCATTTTTCATCTACATGGTCGATGAATACATATGATGACATTTCTGGTGTTTAGGTGCATCCTTGCATTTCAATCACTACAGCTACAATCATTCACACGTTGCATTTACATGGATGATGACCATGTGTGTGATGATATTTCTGGCTTTCACTAGTCACTTTATCCAAGCACTACAGCCATGAATTTATGTTTACATATGCATGAAATTTTATCTTGCTTATTAGGTTTCCAATACTTGAAGACTAGCACCGAGGTATGACATCAATTAGAACATATTACTAGGAAATGTAGAATTTGGATGTGGTTGTTGTAGATGTATCAAATTTTGGTTCTAATGTATGTCATCCCTTAGTAAAAAGAGTGTTAGATTCATGGAAAAAGTAGGTTGAATCCTCACAATGGTCATAGTATACCTTTAAGGTTACTAAACCTTAAGAGATTTTTTATTTTCTATTTAAGGAAAAAGTGATTAAACTTCCACTTGATCACAAGTTCTTATCCTCTAATGAGCAAAAAGGCAAAGACTATTGTGAGTATCATAACTTCTGGACCCATAACATCAATTCCTTCTAGACATTTAGAAACTTAATCCAGGATTGAACTAATAAAGGAATCATTTTCTTAAGAAAAATGAGACCATGATGGTGGATGAAGATCCTTTCCCTCCATTACTTTTACCTGTAACTACTTTGGATTTACAATCTTTATTGAATGCTAACAAGTCCAAGAAGTAAGAGTGAAAGGAGAAGGATGAGCCTAAGCAGGTTGGAGCTACCAACAGACCAACTTGGATCCTTATGAGAATATTTGAAGGAGGAAGGATGATTAATCATAAAGGTCCTAGTAAAGCAGCTATTTAGTATAGATTAAGGAAACCATGGTATGTATGGAAGAGAGGAGATAAGGTTTCCTCTTTGAAGGAGAAAAAACCTAAGAAAGAGCCTGAAAATGTAGAGGAGCAAGGATGGCAACTGACGTTTATGGTTCTGGTAGGCCAAAAGTAGCATAGGTTATATTATAAAAAGTTTCCAGGATCATTCACCAAACTCAAAAAAGAGATTATAGAGGAGAAAGGGTGCTAAGAGGAGGACTAATCAATTAGAAAATGAGTTACAAGGGAGACCATAGGTCATTCTTGGTTGAAGGTATTTATGTCCCTTTCAATTTTGCTACTAATATAGTAACTTTGTCATGTGAATTTATGTAGAGAAGGGAAGAGACAAGTTCTAAAGGACCTTAAAATTAGAATTGATATAAAAGAAGAGTGCTATATTGGAATTTCTATCCAGGTATCCCACCCCTATAAATCCAAAAGAGTGGTATTTAGA
Organism: Dalechampia spathulata; assembly: GCA_948192965.1. Taxonomy (NCBI): domain Eukaryota; kingdom Viridiplantae; phylum Streptophyta; class Magnoliopsida; order Malpighiales; family Euphorbiaceae; genus Dalechampia; species Dalechampia spathulata. The sequence continues at coordinate 9,058 of CANYBF011717174.1, read as the reverse complement.
AACTCGCATGAGGAGATGACCAAACACATTAAAATGCTCTATATCAAGGTGAATATGAATTGGAGACTTATTTCTAGAGTGCTCATTAACAATGGCTTATCATGAATATCATGCCATCAAACAAGGTGCATCTCATCAAGCAAACAGAGGATGACTAATTAAAATAAATTTTCAGGCTTCATCTTTCAATGGAGAAGTGTCAAAGATGTTAGGTATTATATCCATAGAGGTAATAATGAGGTCCATTACTTCATTGTTAGTATTTTTTATTATTAACTCAAGTGCTACCTATCATGCATTATTGGGGAGAGATTGGATTCATGTAAATTGGTGTGTCTCTTCATCCTTCCACTAATTTTTCTATTATGAAAAGGGGATGATGAAGAGATAATTTGGGTTGATGATTGGCCATTCCAAGTAAATTTGAATATCGTAGATGCTCAATTATATGATCCCTATTATGGTCTACTTAGTTTTACGGGAAAAAAGAATGATGAACCAAAGTTTGTCTACATATTAGAAAAGGATGTGAGAATGCTTTAAAGACAGTCAAATAGGGAGTTAAAATGCATGGACATCGTGTCTTATCAACTAATGAGCCAGGTTGTAACTTTCAACGATGTCAATGATTAGGTATTTCTTAAAAGAATTGGTTGTAGCTACAATGACTTTATAGAAGTTACAAGTGCAACAGCTTTTAGATAAATTGGAAGAAGAAGATAGTGAGGAGGTTAATGGTGTAAAAGTGATTTTTAAGAAAGACTATGATGATGAAATGGAGGAAGTCTAAAAAGAGGATTTTGGAAATGCCCCTTACAAGTTTGAAGATAAGAAGTTAATTATTTTAGATCCTTCAGAGGAGGTAAATTTAGGATGCCAGAAGCCACAAGGATTAAATATATCAGTTCAACTCTTAGAGAAGATTTAAAGTTGAAAATTACGTCTTTATTAAGATAACATAAATATTGTTTTGCCTAGGATTATGATGAGATGTAGGGCTTGTGTAGAGAGGCGGTGGAGCATAGATTGCATATTAAGCTAGAGTTTAGGTTGTTACAACAACCTGCTAGGAGGATATTGAAAGAAGTGGAACTCAAAGTGAAAGAGGAGATCAAGAAGTTGCTTAAAAGTAAAGTTCATACAACCTACTAGGTATGTAAGATGGCTTTCTAATCTCGTTTCTATTATCAAGAAGACTAAAAACTTATAAGTGTATGTTGATTTCAGGGATTTAAATGTCAAAGGAGATGTGTGTCATGCTTGTGGTAGATGTGTTGATAGATGTTGCTTTAAGTTATTGTCCCTTCTATATGATTTTTCTAAATATAACCATATCATGATTGTAGAGGAGGATACTCATAAAATGGTGTTCAGGTGCCCATATTTTATTGGAACTTTTGAATGGCTTATCATGTCATTTGATCTTAAAAATATTGGAGTCACTTATCAATGGGCGATGAATGCCATTGATAATATAGTGATTAAGTTAACGAGAGCAGTGAAACACGTGAAACATTTAAGGAAGAGCTTTAAAAGAATGACAATGTATAATTTGAAGCTCAATCCTCTTAAATGTACCTTTAGAGTACATGCAAGTAACTAAGGGTGTGGAGATAGATAGGAACTAAGCCAAAGCAATCAATGAAGCTCAAGTTCCAAAAAATAAAAAGGAGTTTCAGAGGTTCCTAAGTCAAGTGAATTATTTAAGGAAATTCATATATAACCTTTTAAGACTAATGAATTTTTTGATCTATTAAGACTAAGGGAATTATAGGAATTCAAATGAAAGGAAAAGCATTAACTAGCATTCGATAAAATAAATGAGTACCTCTCTAACCCCTTGTTATGGTTCCTCTTAGATTAGGGATATCTTTGAATCCATTGGTTGTCTTCTAGCTCAAGATAACTTTATAGGCCATGAGTAGGTTGTTTATTATATTAACAGGATTTTAATGATGAATGAGAGAAAGTATTCACAGATTGAGAGGTTGTATTTAGCCCTATACTTTGCATGCACTAAATTGCATCATTACTTGATTAATAGTTGAGTTTATGTGATATTCCCTATGGATTTGATAAAGTATATATTAAATAGCTCATTTATAATAAGGAGAGTAGGCATGTGGTGTTTAGCTTTAGTAGAATTTACTCTTATTTATTATCCCCAAATATGGATGAAAGGATAGACATTGGCAGATTTCTTGGCATACCATCCTTCTACTAAAATACAAAATGATAGTTATGAGTTTCCTATTCTCAGGGTTCAGAAGCAACCTTATATGTTAAATTCAATAGCTCTAGTACAAAGAAGAGTGCAAGAACCAGGGTGGTGATCACTTTATCCAAGGCAATTAAAATGGCTCTATCATTTAGTTTAGTAAGCTGAAAAGCCATTATTATAGTTAAGAAGGTTAGCCCTATGGTTACTTTTATTTTGTTATATAGTAATAGAATTGGCTTTATGGCAACTTATTTTTTTTTTAGTAGTTTATGACTAGTTTTAGAGGTTTATTTTTTTATTAGGGTAATTTTCATTTATGATGATCATAAAAGGTTGAAAAGGAGATCAAATGATATGATGTATTCATACATACATGTAGGGTACAATACTAGTTAAAGCTACCATCCAATCATAGCTAACTTAATTTTAGCAGGAGAGAGTTTAGTGTCATACCTCAGTGCTAGCCTTCATAGTATATTAGACTTGATAAGCAATGCAAAACTTCATGCATATTTAGATGTAAACTTCTTGGCTAAAGTGCTTAGGCGAAGTGATTGATGAAATGAGGAACCGGTAAATACATCATGCATATGCTCATCAGTTATACAAAATGCAAAGTGCATATGGTTATAGCTATAATGAATGAAATGCAAAAATGTGCATAAGAGCTCAAATTATTGTTAGGCACATGTTCGTTGGTGACATATATTCAAAATGCATATGGATATGATTATAAGATGATGGAATCTAGGTGTAGTTGGTCTAAGATAAAGCATACTTGATAAAGGATGAAGATCCGCTAATAGTCCCATTTGTACTTGTTATACCAACCCTCATAAAACATGGATGAGGATATGAGAATAGTCAAAGTAGGGTTGTGGCATGTTTTAAGCTAGAAACATGGTAGAAAAGGATAAGGGCTTACCAGGAAGTCATTATAAATGTCCATATAGGAGCCACATGAATTAAGTGATAATGAAAGTAGTGAAATAAGGGATAAGTTGAAAAGAAAAAGTGAGAACTTACCTAGCATGATGTAACCAACAACTTTTGGGTTCAATGGCCTGCAAAAAACCAACATGTTTACTTAATTTTCCAAATTCAATTTCAAACACAGTAATGTTTGGAATTTAAGTTGTACCTTAAAGGAGCTTGCTTGCTTAGGATTTATGGGGGGAAAATATTGTTTACATATTTGGTGTAGTGGTATGGATTCCTATAACAAGCAGTCAATGAGTTATAAATCCAATATCATTTATTGGTTTTATGTAAGAGGAGGCTAGAGAGCATCATATTGAGATTGACCAGGAGGAATGATTGTGGTGGTCAAAGGAGAAGAAGTGGATGTCATAGCTGGGTAGCATTAATGTTTGACATACCCAATAACATTATAATGGTAAGATTGAGTTTCATGGTATCAGTATTCAAGGTCTAAGACTAAGTTTTTGGTTTTTAAGATTTAAACATCTCTACTTTCACATTTAAATTTTTAAGTTTATTTGAGTTCAAGGTCTTTAAGGTCTAAGACTAAGTTTTTGGTTTTAAAAATCTAAATCAATTTAGTTAATTTAATAAATTAAATTTTTAAGAGTCTTAATTACTTAATTAATATTTGATACTTGGCTAATCAATTAATTGAAGCCAATTTAGCTGATTAAGGAGATTGTTAACGAGATAAGAAGCAGGGTAGTTTTTCTTCAATAGTTATTTGGAAGACATGGGAGTAATTAAGGAATGGTTAGTGTTGACAAATTCATGGTTGGTTATTAATTATGAATTTGAAATTCATGGATTAACGTGAATGTTTCTAAATATTCAAATTTACAGTTAGTCATCCAAATAATGTTAAGCATTTAAAGTAAACTTTGTTTGTTATGTTCATATGGCTTGAAACTGTTATAAATATACCATTAGTTCAAGCTAGAAAATTATCCAAAAATCTCAAAAGAAAATGAGATAAATTAGAGAATTGTAGAGAGAATTATTTCTCATTCTATCAAGAGAGTATTTTCATTGTTTTTCCTTGATAAATTAAAGAGTATTTATAATTCCTAATTTTTCCTCATAGTGTAATTCTTCTCTCCTTGCTTTGGTTTTTACCCTAAATTATAAAAGGATTTTCCATGTAAAATTTGTGTCTTATTTATCTTTATTATTTCTTTCTCAATTGATAAGCTGCAATTTTGCTTTATTCAATGCTCACTTCGCAACAAGTGGTATTAAAGCCTGACTTAAGAGTGTATATATCTACTTATCATATGCTCTATAGTTACTATTAAAAGTTGGATCCTCCAAAATAGAAAATAAGTGAGAGCTATTTGTAATAGAAGTAATGGCAGTAAAATTTGAGATTGAAAAATTCAATGGAAGTAATTTCTCACTATGGAAGTTGAAGATAAAGGCTATCTTGAGAAAAGATAATTGTCTAGCTATTATCGGCAAAAGGCCAGCAGATTTCACAGATGATAACAAATGGAATGAGATGGACAGGAAAGCTATTGCAAATCTTCATCTAGCACTAGCAAATGGAGTATTGTCAAGCATAGAAGAGAAGAAGACAGCCAAGGAAGTTTAGGATCATCTCATTAAACTGTATGAGGCCAAATAACTACATAATAAAATTTTCCTTAAGAGGAAACTTTGTACTCTTTAGATGTTAGAATCTACTTTAATGACACAATACATAAACACTTTGAATACTTTATTTTCTCAACTTGCATCATTGAGTTATAAAATAGAGTCACAAGAACATACTAAACTTCTACTTCAAGGTCTACCTAATTCATATGATCAAATTATTATCAATTTGACAAACAATATCCTTACGGATTATCTAGTCTTCGATGACGTTGTAGCTGTTATTCTAGAAGAAGAAAAGTAGCATAAAAACAAGGAAGATGGATATGCAAATCCACAATAAGCAAAGGCTTTTTATGATGATGAAAGGAAGATCAACAAAACATGGCCTAAATAGGAGTCAAAATCAAGGTAGACCAAAGTCAAAAAGTAAGAAGAATTTCAAATACTACAATTTTTGTAATAAAGGTCACTTAAAAAAGGATTGTTGGAATTTGACCAAGAATTCCAATTCTTTAAGGAAATGTTGTGAGTACTTCATATGATGAACATGCTCTAAATTGTAAAGTGGTAACAAGTACTGAAGGCAGAAAAAGATTTGCAGATGTATGGCTTATTAACACAGGAGCCATATATCACATGACCTCTAGAAGAGAATGGTTCCATCACTATGAACCTATCTTAGGAGGATCTATGTATAGCTGTAGTAATGATGCCTTAGAGATCGTTGGTATTGGATCCATCAAATTGAAGATGTATGATGGTACAGTTCATACTATTCAAGACGTACGGCATGTGAAAGGTCTGAAGAAAAATTTATTATCCTATGGAATATTGGATGACCATGCCAGTAAGATTGAAAGTATAAAAATAAGAATGAAGATATTCCATAGAACCCTTGTAGTGATGAAAGCAAAAGAGATAGATGCAAATTTATACATATTGAATGGAGAAACTTTATAAGAAGTAGAAGCATTTGTTGCTTCAAGTAATTCAAATTCTACAATGCTTTAGCATCAAACTTGGACACATGTTAGAACAAGGAACAAAAAAAATCCTTATCGAGTAGAAGCTACTTCCAAGTCTTACAAAGGTACAACTACCTTTGTATGAATAATGTATTACTAGTAACCAACATCATCTCAAATTCAACACATAAGATTCTAAAAGCAAGGTTATTCTAGAATTGGTTCATTCTAATGTATGGCAAGCGCCAGTTCCATCCTTAGGAGGAGCAAAGTACTTTGTCTCATTCATTGATGATTATTCTAAGAGATATTAGGTGTATCCTATTAAGAGGAAGATAAATGTGTTTTTAATCTTTAAAACTTTCAAAGCACGAGTAGAACTTGATTCTGGAAATAAGATCAAGTGTTTGATAACAGATAATGGAGGAGAATATGCTGGCAATGAATATAATGAATTTTATAAGAAAGAAGGTATCAAATGATAATTCACTATGGCATACACTCCTCAACAAAATGGAGTGGTAGATTAGATGAACTGAACTTTGTTAGAAAGAACGAGGGAAATGTTATGAGTTGCAGGTTTAGATAAGACTTTCTGACTAGAAGCAGTCAATACTGCCTATTATCTAGTAAATTAGGCTTTATAAACTATAATTGAGTTAAAGATGCCAATGGAGATGTGGATTGGCAAGCCAGTTGATTATGTAAACCTACATATATTTGGAAGTTTAATGTACGTAATGTGCAATGCCCAAAGAACTACAAAGCTGGATCCAAAATCAAGGAAATGCATATTCTTGGGATATGTTGATGAAGTAAAAGAGTATCAATTATGGGATCCCACTGCCCATAAGGTTATAATTAGTAAAGATGTTATCTTTATAAAGGATAAACTACAAAGGATAGAAGAAATAGTAGCACTTCAAAAGAAAACTCAAAGGCTACAAGGATACAGATGGAAAAGAAGTTTAAACAAAAGAATCCTTCTAAAGCAACACTACAACACAAGGAACAACAACTACAAAATTTTGATGCTCCCACAACTCGTCAATCAAATCATGTAAAAAGATGACCAAGTTGGTACTTAGATTATGTCATGGAGAATAATGTTGCATATTGTATTTTAACTGGGGATAGACAACCATTAACTCTCCAGGAGGCAATGAATAACTTAGATGCATCTCAGTGGATGACAGTAGTGTAGGAAGAAATTGAAGCTCTTTATAAAATAATACTTGGGAGCTTGTAATATTACCACAAAGAAGAAAGCCAATTGGTAACAAATGGGTCTATAAAATTAAATGAAATGGTAACAACCAAGTGGAGCAATATCATGCGAGACTAGTGGTTAAGGGATATGCTCAAAAAGAAGAAATTCATTTTAATGAAATATTTTCTTTTATGGTTTAACTAATAACAGTTTGAGTAGTCCTAGTAATGTATGTTATATTCAACATGTAACTTGAGCAGTTAGATGTAAAAACTACTTTCTTCATGAAAATCTTCAAGAAGAAATTTTTATGCTTTAACTAGAAGGTTTTGAAGAAAAAGGAAAAAAAGACTTCGTTTGTAAGCTGAATAAATCTCTGTATAGTTTCAAATAGGTGCCAAGGTATTAGTACAAGAGATTTGATTCCTTCATTATGAGCCTTGGATATAGCAGACTCAATTAGACCCCTGTGCATATTTCAAGAGGTTTGATGAAAGAGATTTTGTTATCTTGTTATTGTATGTAGATGACATGTTGATAGCAAACCCCCCTAGTAATGCTTAATTGGAAGAATTGAAGGCACAATTGGCTAAGGAATTTGAAATGAAGGACTTAGGACCAACAAACAAGATTTTAGGGATGCAAATTCATTGAGACATAAATAATAGGAAGATTTGGCTTTCTTAAAATAACTATTTGAAGAAGATCTTGTCATACTTCAACATGTAAGGTTGTAAGCTAATGTCCACCCCAGTTCCTATTAATTTTATATTGTCCTCTAGTATGATTCCTAGTAGTGAAGAGGGAAGGATGGAAATGTCTCGAGTACTATATGCATCAACAGTGAGAAGTTTTAATGTTCTCTATGATCTATACAAGGCCAGACATTGCACAAGCAGTAGGAGTGGTTAGTCGATACATTGTGAATCTTGGTAGAGAGCATTAGTATGCTGTAAAAAAGATCCTAAGATACATCAAAGGGATGTTAAATGTTGCATTATGTTATAGAGGATCAAATTTTCTAATCAATGGATATGTTGATTCTAACTATATAAAAGATTTAGATAAAAGCAAATCTACTACAAATTATGTGTTTACAGTTGATAGTAGAGCTGTAAGCTAGGTTTTAAAACTATAATCAATTATGGCTACATCAACTACAAAAGCACAATATGTAGTAGCTACATAAGTCAGTGAAAAAGCAATTTGGTTGAAAATGATATTAGAGGAACTCGGGCATAAATAAAAGAATGTCTTTTTATTTTATGACAGTCATAGTGCCTTACATCTTGCAAGGAATCCAACTTTTCATTCAAGGACAAAACACATTTGGGTTTAGCATCACTTTGTTCATGAGAAAGCAGAAGCGAGAATGGTAGATATGTAAAAAATCCATGCAAAAGACAACATAGTAGATTTCATGATAAAGTTGTTCAATACTAATAAGTTCGTTTGGTGTCGATCTTCTTGTGGCCTGACAAAGATGTGAGCAACATGGAGATGGCAAGGTAGAAAGAATGGTGTAAAGATACGATTGTTTCAATCAAATCTTCAAGTGTGAGATTGTTGACAAATTCATGATTGGTTATTAATTGTGAATTTGAAATTCATGACTTAACGTGACTGTTTGTAATTATTCAAATTTACAGTTAGCCACCCAATTAATGTTGAGCATCCAAAGTAGACTTTGTTTGTTATGTTCACATGGCTTCAAAGTACTAAAAATAGGCCATCAGTTCAAGCTAGAAAATTATTTGAAAATCTCAAAAGCAAGTAAGATAAAGAGCATTGTAGAGAGAATTATTTCTCCTTTTATCAAGAGAATATTTTCATTGTTTCTCCTTGATAAATTGAAGAGTATTTGTAATTCCTAAATTTTTCTCATAGTGAAATTCTTCTATCCTTGTTTGTGGTTTTTATCCTAAATTATAAAAGGGTTTTCTGAAGCAGGGATTCTAGGGGTTAATAAAGATAAAGATATGATTGCAAGCAGAATTAAATCCCTTAGTCTCTAAGGACTTAGTATAGAGCAAGAAGGGTATCGATCTCAGGGAGTCTTGGTATCATTTCAATGCTTAATTA
>CANYBF011716649.1:0-11987 GCA_948192965.1 Dalechampia spathulata | reverse complement strand
GAGCCAATGTTGGTTATGGAACATGAGATAAGATTAGATGAATTTATTAATGAGTATGGATCTATTTTGGAAGAAAAATTGAGTGAAAATTTTGAGATTGAAAGAAAAATAGATGAGCTTGAGAGTGATGATGATGGTGATCTTGAGAGAAAAGCAAGTGAGGTGTTTTCTACTAATGTTTATTTTGTTGACAGATTTTATGAAGGAATTATTCAGAAAATACAAAGCAATAGAGTCATCATTATCAATGCATTAAAAGGAGGATATTTAATCAAACCACATATTCCCTACAACAAGCTAAATTCGAGGATGAATTCTTTTTAAGAGTGGGAGAATGATACGAAACAGACCATGGAGATTTTACATCAATACAATAAGAATTTCAAATTCAATCATGGCATCGATTGGAAGCATTTCAAATGGAGGTCCAGAGTTACAATTGACCAATCTGATGGTTTGAGTAGAATAAAGTCTAACTTACTCTCTAACGAAACTCTATCATGGGTCAAAGTCATCAGAGAGCTGAAATCAAAGAGTCCTAATTCAACTAGGATTCCTACTTCCATTAGGAGATCACTCTTCAAGAAAATCCTATCATGGGTCAAAGTCATCAGAGAGCTAAAATCAAAGAGTCCTAATTCAACCAGGATTCCTAATTCAACAAGGATTCCTACTTCCATTAGGAGATTACCCATCAAGGAAATCCTATCACGGGTCAAAGTCATCAGAGAACTAAAATCAAAGAGTCCTAATTCAACTAGGATTTCTACTTCAACTAGGATTCCTAATTCAATAAAGATTCCTACTTCCATTAGGAGATTACTTATCAAGGAAATCATATCATGGGTCATAGTCATCATAGAGCTAAAATCAAAGAGTCCTAATTCAACCAGGATTCCTACTTCAACTAGGATTCCTAATTCAACAAGGATTCCTACTTCCATTAGGAGATTACCCATCAAGGAAATCCTATCACGGGTCAAAGTCATCAGAGAGCTAAAATCAATGGAAAAGTACATGGTGTATGGCCTTTTCCCATGTAAATCTAACATGCTCTATATGTCACCATGGCTTTTGCATGAATGAGGACTAAAGAGCATAGGGCACACATCCTTAGGTGCTCTAAGTGTGAGGCATACGTAGAATGTTTTCCCCAATATGGTGTACATATAGGACTTATCTGCACTACATGTTATGCATATATCATTACATGCTGCGTGTATCACTTTCAGAATTGATAAAATCCTATATTGCTAACTCCTTTCTTGTAACTCACAATCCTTACCTATTAATATATCTCATATGCTTATAGAAAGGAGGTTCAAATTTAATTAATTATGGCCAAACTCTATCAAAATTGCTCATCATTTAATTAAACATTTAATTAAATTGTAATTAGAATTAAAAACTAATTAATCCTTACTTAAATTCCTTAAACACATTTTATGATCAAGTTTAATCACTTTGGTGAGTGTTAGAATGCTTCTTCCTTTCTTTTTCTCTTGATTTTCTCAATAAGTTTATGATTTTGCATTAATTTTTCATTGATTGGCTTCAATCATAAGTGTAATTGTAGCATTCTTAGCTTTCTCATAGGTAGAATAAAACAATCGTATATTCACTTGGATTTATGATTTCTTTCATGTTTTTACTTAAAAACTCATTCTTCTCTAATTATGCATGTTATCTAAGGCACACATCACCTTTCATGTTGTGCATATAACCTCTTTTTTATGTACATGTTGTGTATGCCATGTTATATGCTATATAGCTACCTGATTTTCATAGTTTTATAATTTTTCACTTGTTTTCACACTTTTTTTATACTAATCAAAATTTTCATTAGCATTTAAGGTTTTATAGTAACCCTAATGATCTAAATTCATCAAACATTACTTCAATTTGATTAATTTTGGCTTCAAAATTAATTTTCAAGTTAAAAGTCTTTTTAATTTGTTGTTTGTTGCAATTAATATGATTGGAATTAAATTGGATGTGTGAATCATCTCTAATTGATATTCAAGTGATATTAGAATCCTTCAATTTCATTTTCAATGCTCAATATTTATTGATTTTTCCATTAAGTAAATTAATTTGCTTGATTTCCCAATGAAATGCTATTTAATGGTGTTTTATTTATCACTTGACATGTTTAAGCTTAGTTGGATGTTGATTTATTTTTCAGTGATGCTACATGTTTAGAATCCTCCAATTATGTTCTTGATCAATTTTGCCTAAAATTGATTATTTTGATATTTTTCATGACTTAACTCATGTTTATTATTGCATTTTCATGAGTGTTGCCATTACATTCATTAGACATTTACCATTGATTCATGCTTTCATATAGCATTGGATCATTCAATCTCATGCTGCCTGAGGTCATTTTGTCGAGTAGAGGAGATATTGCTTAACATCTTAGATTTTTGTATTATTGAAGATCCTTTATAATAGAATAGACCTTTGTTTTATTAGTTTCCCCTTTTACATGTATGATTAGCATTTTTCATCATGTATGCCTCTAATCTTCCTCGATCCCATTCTCTAAGACATCAATTTTTATTTATGCTACTATGTCTTATTACATGTACATAAATTGTGTAGTTTTAGCAAGTCATGCATTAGGTAGTTTTAGCATTACAATTTATGTACATGTATATAATAGTTTACTACCCATAAACTATTTAATGATTGTTACGTAAATAAATCACTAGGAATATGTTACATTGCTAAAACATTTATCCAAGAATCATATCCTAAATGTGTTATTGCTTCACTAATCTAAAAAACTCTCCTAAGTTACCAAAACCTACATTTGCTAATACATAAATGCTGAGTACATAACTCGATAGGGTGTATAGAATATAATAATTGGTGATAAATAATCCTAGGTGTAATTTCAATTACTTATCAATTCTCTTTTTTTAATGATTTCACATTAATTTCAATTATGCCAACACAACTCACATCTATCCTTAGTAGTTTATCATTCTTATTCCATTTAATAATTAATAAAAAAAACTAGAAGTTGCTTGTATTTAATTAAGTAGTGATTTAAAATATATCTCATCAATATCCTTTATTTTCTAACTTATATGCTTTATAATAGTATTACTTAGAATAATTAATACAAATAACTAAATTTGTAACTTTCTCTTTACTAAATAAATCATAGTAAGAAGGGCATATTTAGAGGCCTATATAACCCCAAAATAAATGACCTAGGTGAATAGAATTAGGTTTTAGATTATGCCCTTACTACAAAAGACACCATGCAAGACCTTACAAAATATGACAAGGAGTGTATTATAACTATGGAGAAATAGGACACTTTACCAAAAGACATCCTCATAGCTCTCTTGAGAAGATTTAGCTAAACTCATTCTAACTGAGTGGCTAACCAGTTATGAGATCATGCAGTAGCAACAAGTCCAACTTATACAGATGTCTAACCCCATTTTTATCAGACAGACAGATAAGAAGATTAAGACTGTCTATGTTCCTCCTAGAACTTCTATCCCAGAATCTTTTGTATTCCTGTCATCATCTATAAACTTAGTTGAACTCCCCTGTAGCAAAATTCTTGTTCATAGTTTTGATGCTGGTGGAAAACACATTTATGTGAGTAAAATCAATGGTCACTTTATTTAGGACATACCAGGTTCAAGTATGTGTGACCCAAGATGCAATTGTGATGAAGATTTGGAGCTCGATGTTCCAAAAAGATGTTTGTGCCATCCTCCCAAGAAGCAGATCCAACTCCTTGTAGGATTATTCCTAAAGCTTTCCATCCTCCTAAGGATGATGATGATGATGATATTAGTGGAACTATCACTTTTCCACTACCTGCATAAGAACCAAACAGAATTGTTCCTAGGATGGTGTTACCTTGGAGACACCATCAACCTTCAAATCCAAAACTCCTCTTTCATGTTATCAACTAGCCTTACAGGCCCTAGCAAACAAAGCTACTCTAGCTTCTCCTCCGTTGCCTCTACCCAAACCATGTCATCTTTTTGTTCCCTCTAAAATACCCTCACTACAAGTTCAATCTTATATGATGTTCTCTTCTAGTTCTGATGAGTTTCCACCACTCTCTAAATAAACTGATTCTCACACTCCTTTTAGATCCACCATACAGAAGCATGTGATGATGCTAGATGGTTCTTTGAAAGACTTATCTCCTACTGAAGAAGTCTTGAATTGGCAGTCCAGAAATGCTCAGGTTCAGAATCAGTATTTGAAACGGCTTGACCAAAAGCTTAATAGAATAATTGATCAGGCAACTCGTCTATCAGATTCTATATCATCTTGTTCTAAAGATGTTCTGTACTCTATACTTGATTACAAAATCAAGTCCATCGTTTGGATAAAGAACTCAGAGCTATGATTTCTTTAGGAAGTTTCTCGGTAGATTTCTAAAGAAAGATCAAGAAATCCAAGAACTTAAAGCCCAGATCAAACAGATTGAAGCTGATATAAAACCTTTACACCAACCATTGTTCCTATACACCATACCTTTTACCCATCCAGAACCTTCTCTTCCTAAATAGTTCTCTACCTTTTCAGATCATATCCCTCATCAACCTCGATGACCACCTCCTATTCACCCTCAACTTTTGGCTAAAAGTGCTGGTAAAAGACCTATGTCTGATTCTTCTTTTACTCACCCTCCACCTCCTCCTCCTCAAATGTCTATTCAAGAGACTTCTACTCTTGTAAATTCCTCATCTCTTTCTGATCCTTCAGATTCTAACTTTGATGAGCCCACAGCTGTTCATTCATAATTCTCTAGTGTTGCTGATATTACCAAGATTCTAATGAACATAGCTACTAATGAAACTACATAGTCTTCTCAGACTAATCCAGCTGAACCTTTCATCTTTGAACCTGAAGATGAGTATATGCCAACAAGACCACAAGATAGACCATAGGCCAAAAGATCTACTATAAGCCCATGGTTTACCCTCGATGATGTCCCTCCATCTAAATGGCATACCAAGTTATTTGAATTCAATGCCTGGATTGACTTGCAAATGAATGATCCCCATGTTGATTTATGATAGATCTTACAAGAGTTCTCTTCAAGATTTACAAGATCAATTCATGAATGGTTTCAAGGTCTTAAACCTTATGAACAATTAAGGTTCTTCCAGTTGCCTACAGCCAATGAAGCCCTTAATATTATTCATGCCTAATTTCTTGGTGACTTCAACTTGATCCATCGCCAAACAAAGCAAGAGTTCTTTGATTGAAAGTGTTGTTCTCTACAGAAAAAAGATCTTGAGAAGCATTACCAGGAAATGTCTCACCTCTATTACCTTATCCAAGGTCCTGCTGATGATAATTTGAAGTACACTTTCATTACCTCTCTCCCTGAAGAACTTCAACCAGATCTCCAGAAGTTTATGCAAGATACACAAAGATAGATTTCTCTTAGAAATTTGGTAGTTCACTTTGACTGCTCTAGATAAGCTCTGTCCATAAAATGGCTCAGGAGGATCATAATCTTCACAAGGCATGCAACCAAAGTCATTTACAAATCAAATGCAAGTAGAAGCATCATGATTGCAAACCTAAGAAGTCTTCCCATTTCATGAAAAGAAGAAAAATTCAGAAAAATAAGATATTTTAGGAAAAAGGGATCTTCTCCCCAGATGATGATGATCTTGAATCACTCTTTTCAGAACAGAGTGAACCGATTAAAGAAACAGCCTTTGTTTTTCAAAGTGATGCCTCTTCTGAATCATATTCCTCATCTCATTATTCAGAAGATGACCTCTCCTCTCTTCCTATCTTTACCTTTGAAGAATACATCCCTCTCCCTCTTTCACCTTCCCCTGAAATATTTGAAGAACCAGCAGCATCTATCTTTCAAGATATCTCTGCTTGTTTCCCTTTCATACATCCTCAACAAATTGTTGATTCCATCCTTTTCCCTATGCCACCTCAAGCACAAACCCCTGAACCAATTCTTATACCAAACTCTCCACCAGGATTTCCTACCTCTCAAGAAATTGACCTCTCCTTAGACACTATTCCTATTATGTTTCTATCCATATCCTTCCTTCTAAATATGATAAACCCATCAATGTTATTGCCCTTCTTGATACAAGTGCCAAAAAGACCATGATGAACCTTGCAGTTCTTCCAGCCTTAGCCTGAAGAAAGCATCATGAATACTTCAAAGTAGTTGATGGAAAAGTCTTTCATACTTCTCTTATCACTCAAGATAAGATTAGTATTTAGTTCTTCCTTGACTGTGTTGTATGGATACATGTGATTAGAATGACTTTGCTAGAGAAAGATATACTCATTGGCTTTGATGTTTACTATCAAGCTAAACGACTACAAATCCTTCCTGAAGGATTGAAGTTTAAAAGACAGTTCAAGTCTTATTCAACCATCCAGAAACTGTTTGCAATAACAGAAGCTCCACCAAACTTTGAACCCTATTCAAAGCTCCTTCTGCCTTTATGTGCTGATTCTCATGCACAGTTCTCTCACCCATCTCCTCTTTGGAAAAACTAGTAATTCTTCATTTCCTAACCCTTTAAGCCTCACACCCTGGAATGTCACCCTTAGATCTTGCATTGGCAGTCTCTGAATGCAATGAGCTCCTTAAACAAGGCCTCATTGAGCCCACTAAGTCCTCTTGGGCTTGCCAAGCTTTTTATGTGGAAAAAAGATCTGAACTACTCAGAGGAAAAAAGAGGTTGGTCATTGATTATAAGCCTCTTAATCACTTTCTAGCTGATGATAAGTTTCCTCTCCCTAAGATCTCTTCCATAGTTATTCATTTTAAAGGTGCTAAGTACTTTTTGAAGTTTGATCTTAAATCAAGCTTTTAGGAGTTGGGTATCCACCCCAAAGATCATTACAAAATGTCCTTCTGTATTCCTAATGCTCAGTATCAGTGGAAGGTTATGCCTTTTGGGCTCAAGGTTGCTCCATCCTTATTTTAAAAGGCCATGATCCAGATATTTCAACCAATTCTCCATTTGGCCTTGATCTACATTGATGATATCTTACTATTCTCTCCAACAGTAGAAGATCACTAGGACATATTAGCCTAGTTCCACCAATTGGTCCAGTCCTATGGAATCATGTTATCTAGACAAAAAAGCACTATAGGACAAACGAAAATTGATTTTCTGGGTATACATTTCAAAGATGGTACATTCAACCCTGGTCCACATTTGACAAAGCACTTAAAAGATTTTCCAAATTTGAATCTTTCTATCAAACAAGTTCAATAGTTTCTTGGCATAATCAACTATATCAGAAACCACTTCTTATAAATATCCAAATACACCTATCATTTATCTAAGATGTTAAAGAAGTCTCCTCCACCTTGGGGACCTGAACAGATAACAACTGTCCAACATCTAAAAGCAATGGTAAAGCATCCTCCTCCTTTAACAATTCCTACTGGCTTTCCCTTGATTTTACAGACTAATGCTAGTGATAGCTCATGGTTGTTGTTCTCCTTGAACAATGAGATAACCAAGAGTTTTTTTGTGGTTATGCCTCTAGTAACTTTAAGACCAGTGAAGAGCACTATCACTCAACCTATAAAGAAATTTTGGCAGTCAAATATAGTATTTGAATTTTATCTGATTGGCCATCACTTCACTGTCAGAATGGACAATTCATCCTTTTCCAAGATCTTAGAGTTCAAATAGAAAACCCTACCAGAATCTAGACTCCTTCATTAGAAAGATTGGTTTATGAAATATGACTTCTCTATGAAGCATATAAAAGGAGATAACAACCTCATTCCAGATATTCTCTCTCATCTCTCTAAACCCCTTCCTTCTCCTACGTTCATCTCTTCTAAGTTTTCCTTTCCTTTACTTTTTATGGCTTACAATATAGACCCAGTTCATCACCCTGAACTTCCTCCTGATCAGTAGATTGAGTAATGGACTTATAGAAAACTCATTGCTACTTATCCTTCTATGGTCCTTAGACCTCAAGAATTCTTCCCAGAATGCCCTTGGAAACTATTTCCTACCATCTCCATAACCTTTCCCTCTACAGACTAAGATCTCTAGTATTTGTGGTATCTCACCACATTATACTATGTTCCTATTGAACTTCCTCTCCTACCCATGATATGGTTCTTCCATAACTAGATAACTCTCATCATCTCACATGGAAATTCCTATCTTGGTTCATTCCTCCCCTACAATATGAACTTAGAAAATGGGTTCATAAAAACAACTTGTTCCACCATTCAGACTTTGAAGCTACACAAAAGTATGTTGGCATTATTTTTTTGAATGAGAGGTACACCTCTGGTAATGTTTATCATACTCACAACACTGTGGAACACTGGAAAAACTTCCCCAATCACCTTGAGTTATAGGACATCAACCATAAATTTGATCTTCTTGATGTAGCTAGTAAATTAAATAAGCACATAAATCCTTGTGTTCCTATGATTAATATGCATAGGCATGAAGAAGATAAAGTGACGATCACTTGTCACTTTCTTGATGTTACTGCTATTCCATCACCTTCACAAGAACCTTCATTGTCCACTCAGCCAGATTACAAAGATCCTATCTTCCAGGACTCACAGATGGAAGATATTCCAGAACTCACTCCAGAATAGGAATAGGCATTCATTGTAGCAGAAAAGCTTATCACTGACTGCCTTATCAAGAGAAGACATGGATGCTAGTGTTATGATAATTTAGATTCTGATGACTCTAATGACTCAGATTAGAGCCCCTTCACCAGCTGAAATGACTAGCCATAATAATTGTGTGAGTCATAATGTGTAATAATTATATGTGCCATAATATGTAATGATGTGTCATTATCCCAACTTTACTTTGTGTAAAGGAAAAGTAAGGCTACATCAACTTTATTTAAAGTTCTTTACTTTGCTTGTAAGAGACTCATGTTGGTCCCACATCACCATCATGATTAGGTCTCCTGATGTAATGTTTTATCTTTAATGGTTATGGTGTCATGTCATTAGGTGTAAAAGGATAAGGCTTATCCTTATCTAAATAAGATGTCTTTCCTTATTGATAAGTGTTATGCCTCCTTTGGCTATAAATATGTAACTTCTTCATTTGAAGAAGCAAGCTTTGAAAAAATAAAAAACTTGTTTATTAAACACCTCTCTCTTATTTATCTCTCCTCTCATGGCTTTCTAACTCCCTTTCTCTTTTGAAATTCATTATGCTTTAATAGTATAATTCTCTTCGGTTCAATCCTTTGATATGAAGAAAGACGATCTAACATGATCGATCTGTACAAAGAAGTTCAAAAGAATGAGCCCTTGTTAAGGCTGATAATTTTATTAAATCCACCTTTAGAGTTTCATAGCCACATAATAGTGAAAGAGATAGAAACAAAAATGAAATTAAAGTGAGTAGAGGTAAGAGTCAATGTTTAGTTAACTAGACTCTGGGTCAGGGAGGTCTAGATTGAATCTACACCATGTATCAGGGAAAGGATGCATGAATTATAAATATAATGATTTGTGATTTTCTAATCCTTAACTATAAGGCATAAACTTTATTTGATTCTAATTTTTTCATTTATACATCTAAATGACATCTAATTTATTTAGAAAAGATGATATTATTAGACAAGCATACAATGATAACCTATTAGTTAAGCTAGGTTAGTTTTTCTTAACTTGATTAAAACATCACTCAAGGATTATGATGTAATTTTAGAAAACCATAGTATTACTTAAAAAGAGTGGTAACTATTCATAACTAGTTAATTATAAACTCTAGGATGAAATTCATTTAGATTGGGAGAATTGTCATGGCCAGTAGTATACTTATTTCTAGATATTAATGCAATCATGATAATGAGAATAAGTCAAGGAAAGTTGTAATTAAAATTGAAATGGATTTAGAGACTTTAGAGAAGAAATAAGGAATCACATTGGCGGTCATATAAGTATCATCCTCAAAATAGGTTAGTACATTTGTAAACATATGTACAAGTTAGGAATGAATAATGTTTTACTAATAAAGTGAAGTTAAGGAACTGACAGACTATGAGAATAAAATTATCATATATATATATATATATATATCAATTAGATTAAGTAAAGGATGATTAAGTGGATAATAAATTTATAACATTAATTGAGTAGTCAAATTAGTAAGTGTATTCATGATTTTACATATTCTATAAGGATGGAATGTTACATGAATTTAATTAAAAGAATGTTAATTAAGTTGAATACTAAAAGTGAATCAAGTTTTAATTAACTTAGAAGATTTATAAGATATTTTTTTTAAGAAATTGGTGTTTATTGCATGTGTATTATGAACTTTCCCAAAGAATAATTTTCATGTGGGAATAAATTAATTGATTATTGGAAAATATGGAAGTAGTCACAAAAAAGTTAAGGTTGATTATTTTTATAAAAGAGGAACATGTTGAGGAGAGGAAATATAAGATGCATTATGGAGAATGGGAACTAGGCATGAGTGATAAGAGTTACCACTTAAGAGGGATAATGTTTTATCTTGTAGATTGAGGTGGTCATGTCACATCAATCAATATGCATATTTACTTATGCTTGCATGATAAATGTTTACCAAAATTAATTACATTATGCATGATGTTACATTTATCATTTAGATATACTTATTAGGAATTGGTGAGTGTTAATTCTTATGTTTGTATTAATTCATGCATATTCTATAGTCATTTTATGGATGATGCATAATGAGAGGTATAAGTTTACATTGCTACTTGATGAATGAAATGATTAATCTATTAATGAGATATTAAAATTATTTGATTAATAAGTATGCATATTTTGTTAATAAGTCCAAGCTAAGCTTATCTAGATGAATGGAGGTATGGTTGGTTAATTAAGTGTATATTTTGATCAAATAACTGACAAAGGGGACAAGTTGATTTAAAATTATCGCATTGGTGGTTATATAAAAGATTAGAGTATAGTGTTGTGGGTAAGCTTGGAAGTATATGATTTAAGTTCAATATTGGGATGGATAATTAAATTTAAAATTGACTTTTAACATACAATGGGACAACAAAGATTAAGTTGAAATTATTTGTGTAAGAGCAAAGAATTGGACACAAAGGACAAAAAGAGTAGTTTAGGAGATAACAACTTTCTTTAGAGGAATTCTATGGTGGATTGACCTTATCCATGAATTCATAAAAGATATTAAAAGCTACAGGAAGGAGAAATATAGAAAATTATTTAAAGTTCACCTAAATGAAGTGATAAAAGCAAAGAGGACTTTAATACCTTTAAAGAGAAGGAATCAATTTTAAAGAAGAAGGTTACTATAATTTCAACATTTGATTTTACTTGGAAAATACAAGTAAGTTAAGAGTTTTATTCTTGAATGAGAATTCTATTTATATATTCAAAATCATGAATTAATGGGGTAATTGGAATTTGAAGTTACCGTAATAATATAGATAATGAATACAAGGTTAAATGAACGAATAAGTTCCATGCTTTTTGTATGTTATTCTTGCATGTTACTATCGAGTGCAAGTTAGCAAGGGAGAAGGATGTATTGAACATATATGTATGTTATTAAATGATAGGAAGGTATTAAAGGATATGGAATGTAAATAAATTTGTAAGATAGATTATTTAGAGCTACTGTGATATGTGACTAACTAATGAAGTTCTTGAAAATTATTAGCCATATAGTACTTGCATATAAGAATAATATTTAATTAAATTAAGCTAGTCCTAAATTATTGATCATATGGTATGTGTATTTAGTTTGACATAATGCCAAAACATTACATATAGTTTGATATAATGTATATCCATGTTGATTGATTTATTTGGAGCAGCTATGTTTATGGTATACTGACGCGGAACCCAATGGCAATTATGCCACAAACCCACACGTACCTAAGATATAGCTCCAATGGTAGAATAAACCCCCGCCCTATTGAACCCCCAAACTAGCAAGTATGGAAACGCAAATGATAAGGCTTAATGGAAG
>CANYBF011716190.1:0-23974 GCA_948192965.1 Dalechampia spathulata | reverse complement strand
ATTTTTGCAGAGTTTGGCCTTGCCAAAGGCAATTTTCGGGATCCCTAAAATGTTACCCCGAGCTCTATATTTATAGAGTAATTTTTGGGCATGGTAAATTTATAATTTTGGCCCGAATTTGAAAAATCCTAAGACTATGTGTGCCACATATAGGGCTATGTTCGCAGCACACAGCCTATATGCACGTGCATATAGTTTGGAAACCCTTGCGTAGGACCCACTACGGTCACTTCCGGGATGCGCCGCGAAGCATAGAAGCATTGTTCGACGTGAGGAACAACTTTGTAGAAGAAAGTTTTTCCAAATTCGGTCCCGAAAGGGCTCCCGACCAAACTTCTTTACAATGCAACGTGCGTAGCCTATAGGGCTATGCGCTACGCACGTTGCATTTTCGACCTATGCGCTCCGCCTCGTACGGGCGGAACGGAATGTGAGCCATATGTCCAGGAAAATGCAAACAACATTTCGAGAAACTTTATAGTTATAAGTTTTCTCAAATTCGGCCCCGAACAGCGAGTTTTGCTAAATGGGCCCAATTTGGGCCTAATAGGCCCATTAAGGCCAAAAAGTGGCATGCGGGATGCCGTGGGTCGTACCTCGCATAGGCACTAGAGGAAATGTGTTCTACACGTCAAGAACACTCAAATTGGTGAATTCAGGCGGTGGACCCACCTGGGTACTATTCATGATGAATAGTACCCTCATGGGCCCTACAACATAAAAGGGCCCAAAAAGGTAGCAAATAGCATGCCAAGCGTTCCACCTTAAGTGAGGCAACAGATAGGGTGTGTTCTATGCGTACAGAACGCATTAAAGCGAACGATAGTGGGAAGCGGACCCCACAAGTGTTTTGCGGGCCCCACAGCATGGCGAGCCTATAAATGTGGCATTCGGGGTGCCACGAGATGTGCCTTGCATAAGGCAGCAATGAAATGTATTATGTAAGTACAGAATGCATAAAATGAACTAATTGGGGAAGGCGATGTGAAATGTGTTATGTAAGCACATAATACACAAAGTAGGAAATAGGGGCAGCGGGCCCCGCTATTGTTAGGTGGGCCCCACAACATAGTGGGCCCAGCAGACGGCATTTACGATGCCAAGCACCGTGCCTTGCGCAAGGCAAATGGAAATTGTATTCTGTAAGTACAGAATACACAGAATAGGCAATGGGGGCAGTGGGCCCCGCTTTTGCCTTGTGGGCCCCACTCATGCACTATTCATGGTGAATAATACCTGGGGCCAAAAATGCAATACTTTGCATTTCAAGTATTTTGCCCCTGTATATGGCAGGGGAGGGTGTTCTATATGCATAGAACACTCAGAATAGATGGCGGGTCCTGCCAGGCGCCATGGTGGGCCCCACCAGTTCCGAAATGTTCTATACATCAAAACACACAGAGGAAGACACAGGGGCCTATATGTATAATCGGGATCGATACCAGGGACTAAATCCTAGCCGAATGAATAAAGATCCAGAATTATACAATGGTGAAAAGTCAGGGTCAATAGCTGGTTTCTGTCAGAGCCCAGAGCAAGGCTTACTTTGCTCATGGACCAAGGACCGCACTTGGAGTGAAAGCGTAGTCTTCTCGAGGGGTTCCATCGGGGAATGATACGGACTTAAAAGAATCATAAAGGAGTCACCACCGGATGGTTTCGGATTGGTCCAACCGACCCATAGCATGAGTGCTAGTTAAACCCTTCAGAGATTAGGTTCGGGTGGTGGAGATCTATTTCTATGAGTTTTTAAAATCGATTTTACCATTATAGTTGGAGTTAATTATCCTAAGCAAGCAAGCATACGAGCGTATATGTAAGCACACAGTGTGACATGTGATTTGGCGTTGCACGGTTGCACGTAGAATGACATATAATGCTATATGGCATTTGGATGACATGACATATGCATGACATGTGACGTGATGATGTCATAAGATGACATATCATATGCATGACATGACATAATAATAATATCATAATAACATGGCATATGTATGATATGTGAGATGAATGACATGACATCTGCATGACATATAAAGTGAATAACATGACATATGCACAACATGTGAAGCGGATGACATACCATATGCATGATATGACATAGTATAATGGTATGGCATAACATGACATGGTATAGTGATGTATATACGAATTGGCACTCGACATGGCATTTAGCATGGCGTACGATATGGCATGACATATATGGCATATGACATGATGATAATATGTGATATGGCATGACATAATGACATAGCATGGCATAATGACATAGCATGGCATATAGCATGGTAAGTTGCATGTATTGCATTGCATATTGGCGTATATTTGTGTATTTGAGTTGTATTAGCATATGAGATGAGTATGTTATGGCATAGCATATGTATGACATGGCATAGAGAGGCCTCAAATATTACTGGAAAGCCCAGATCGGGTAAAAAATTGGAGTAAAATGGAAGAAAATTGGTATTTTCTTTGAAATCTGGGGCTTATATGTGCAACATATAGGCCTATGTGTGCCACACATGATCTACATGTGGCGCACATAGCCTGGAAAATAGAGGGAAAATGGACATTTTTAAGAAAAACATGAAATTCAACTCGGATCTAGGCAGACCAAAGCCAGAAATCAATATTTTTGGGTACCCAACAGCATGAATAAATCATAATAACAAAAGATTGATGCTAATCACAAGAAAATCAAGCCAAAATTGGGAGATTTATGCAAAAACCCAAAGAAAATTGAAGGAAAATGAAGATTTACCTTTGAGCAGTAGGTTTTCTTCAACAATCTTGCTTCCAAACATGTTTAGGGAGCCTAACTAGAGCCAATTAGTCTCTAAATCCTAAGGATTTAATTAATTAAGTGTTTAATTAATCAGATGACCTCAAGCTCTATATTTATAGAGCCAAATTATGGTTTGGCAAAATTGTAATTTTTGGTCCGGATTTTTATGCTATATGCGTAGCACATAGTGCTACATGCTATGCATATAGCATTTTGCCCCTATATGCACTGCCTTCACGGGTAAAATGTAACGTGAGCCATATGTCAAATAATTGTCATTTGACATATTAAGACATTGTGCAATGCAAAGTTTTTCAGATTTGGTCTGGAAAGTGGGCCTTACAAAATGTCTTTTCTTTTCAAATAGTGCGTGCATGGCACTATGCACCCTATGTGTATTTCACCACGTATGGGTGAAATGTAACACATGTCACATGTCAAATATGCATTATTTGACATTCTAAGACATTGTGCTATGCGGAGCACATTAGATTTGGTCCCAAAAGTAGCCCCCACCAAACGTCTTATTTTTGCTACATGCGTAGCATGTAGTGCTATATGCTACGCATATAACATTTTCATGCAATGTGCACAGGCTTGTACAAGCAAAATGTAATGCATGCCATATGTCATCGGAGATGCACTTAACATTCTGAGGCATTGTGTAGCTTTGGCTCTTTCTAGGTGAGCCCCGGGTGGTGGGTCCCACTATATGCCTCATTTCGGGCATATAGTGCTACATGCCCAAAGTGTAGCATTTTGCATGCTATGTGCTTTGCCTCATGTGGGAAACATGAAATGTGCTATGTATACTTAGAACACTTAGAAAAAAGGCTGAAAAGGGCAGTGGGCCCCACCACTATCTCATCTTAGGCATATAGTGCTACATGCCCAAAGTGTAGCATTTTGCATGCCAAGTACTCTGCCTCTGATGGGCATAGTGTAATGTGTTCTGTAAGTACAGAATACATGGAGAAGGTTGAAAAGGATAGTGGATCCCACTAAATGTCGCAGTGGGCCTCACCAACTGTACTGTGCTCTATACACCCAGAATACTCAGAGAAAGCCAAAAAGGCATATATGCACTATCAGGGTCGATATTGGGGACCTGTACCAAGATGAATCGATAAGAACCCGAAATCGCAAGTGGGTGAAAAGTTAGGGTCAACAATTTACCCCTTGATTAGGACCATTTTGAGGGGACACTAGCGTAAGTCATCAAAATAGGATCTGATCATAACATGAATTTTCACAAAAAGTAAGGAAGGTACCTAACCGATGCTAGCATCGAGGCCTGATGCGCATTATGAGACTTGCGAGGTGTTCGTGTTGAGGCTTTGTAGAGTGCTCACATTGAGGCTTACAACTAAATTCTGTAACTGGGAGCCCGGTGTTCGGGCTAAAGGTGATCAATGTTGATCTGCTGCTCATGCTGAGGCTTAGAAACCAAATTCTACCATTGGAAGCCCAGTGCTCGGGCTAAAATGATCAAAGGTGTTCTATAAGATCGATGACTTTACTGCGAGGCTTGAAATCATCTGTAATTGGCATCCAAATGCCTATTGCTAGGATTTGGGAACCAAAGGCTTAGTTCTGTGATCTCTGCTGGATCTAGTCGTCGACTGTTGGACCTAGATGATCGTCTACTGGGTCAATGCTCATGCTATCAAATAAATGTCAAATATCTCCAAAACGGCATTTGGGATCCTCTACTGGGTCTTTGACATTTTCTGGTCGACGGTTTTGACCAATGAAAATCCCAGTTCTATCAATGGGGGCCCAGTGTTCAGGCTATCCGATCAGGGTTGACCGATGGTCACTACAAGACCGATGGCTTTCTTGTGAGTTTAATCATCTGAAGTTGGCATTCAGATGCTTATGGCTAGGGTTTGAGAATCAACAACTTGATTCTACGATCTCTGCTAGATTGGGTGGTTTAGCTATAGAACCAGAGGTGACCGTCTGTTAGGTTAGGGTGATCGACTGTCAGATCAATTCTCGCACCATCAAATAAGTGTTATCTATCTCCAAAGTTTACATTTGGGATCCTCTATCGGAATGCAACACTATCTGGTCAATGGCTTGACCAAAAGTCAAAGGTTTGACTATTTTTGATTGTCTATTGGATCAATTCTCTGTCTGTACCAAACATGGAAAAACAATTTATCAGTGAAATCAATATTGAAATGGTCTAGGAAAAATACCTGAATTTTTGAATATCAATCTGCTACATTCTAACCAATTTTCTAGATTTTTTAGACTCTGTGGGTCGTGAAAATTAGGCTTGGTGAAGCAAAAAACCTCCAAAAATTCTGAAATCTTTACAAGAGGCCTAATTTTTTATGTGCAACTTAGTGAGATTTAGGCACACATTAGCAAAGTTCCCCTGAGGGTGGTGCATGTTAGCAAAATTTATTACATGCGGAGTGCGTTTCCCTATGTGTGGCACACATGCGGTGAGTACCTGTTATAAATGTGAGTGCATGGAAATGCATGAATGCATGACTTGTATGCCTATATGCTTATGTTTGCAGACAAGTAGGTAGTTGGAGTGAGAGGAGCGAGACCGCTATGCTCAAATGATAGAGCAGATGGGACGAGAGATCGCCCGGCTGACAATGCATTTAGAGCGTTACAACATCAAGGTTCTGGATAGTCCCAGTCCTGATGATGACCACTTTGGTGAAGATGATGATGCCTGATTCCCATATGCATGATGTCAGAACTTTGTAGTTTCTGTATTAAAATAATATGACAGTGTGTTACAGTCTGGCATATGGGCCTAGTACACTAGGGATGTGGTGTACAGCTTTGAAAATATCCAAAAGCTTGAACTATATATCTTTTGGATTTATTAGTGGAATCCAAAGTTGCTTGTTACTATAAATATCTCATGCTTTATGTTTCATTACCAAAACATAATTTCTTTATTCTTTTAAGCAAAAGTTAGATATACAATGACTCATCAATCACTCTCTACTTTTCGCGCTCTTTCCCACCGCTGGGGCAATGATGAGTGGAGTTGATTAGGAGAGATCGGACTTCAATACTTAAGGACCTTTCAGTAAGTCTTAATCAATAATGCTTTCTTGCATGTTACCTAGCAATTCTGTGATCTAGTGACCTATGTTTTCTGGTTTGGACACGTTGAAATGTGCCCACTATATGAAGAGTTTGCTGTCATCCTTAAAGTTTCCTGTAGCATGACAGTGATGCTGACAATGCCAGTGCTTATTGGAGAGGCATTCTTGCATCTGATTAGGGCTTTTGATATTAACCCGATTGAGACGAGACTGCTTTTGATTGCAAATGGCCATGTAGATCTTGTTGCTATTTTCTGGCTATGTGGCCAAAAATCTGTGGAAGACCCGTCATGGCTGAGGGTAGTTGGATTTTGATTACTGGCACAATTCCTATTCGTTGATCCATTAAGTCATGGAGATTTACTAATCGGGCTTGTTGTAGACCAAATAATGGAGGGTCGGACTCCTTTTCCTATGATCATGGCAAAGACGATCCTTGGGTTAGACAAAGTGAAGCGAGGATAGTCTGAGTGCTTCAGTGGTAGTCTGCTTCTATTGCAGGTAAGAATTCTAAGTTGCCTTTGTAGGTTTTTAACTTAGAAAGATTGTATTTTGCTCTAATTTTTACATGAGCCACCTTTTGTAAGACTTTTGACTCATCGAGCTTTTGAATTTTACTTCAGACCCTAAGTTTTGCCTGAACTACCCCCTTGGGTTTCTAGCTCAGCGGGTTGCTCTAATTTTTGCTTGATCAGCCTTTTGCAAGGTTTTCAACTCAGCAAACTCTTATTTTTATTTTGTTTTGTTACATATCTGACTTTAAGAGAAGCTTAGGATCTTGGCACCACCAACAGGGGGACCACAGAGATATCTCCCTCATAACCACATGCATAGGGGTTATACCTTCAGCGAGGTAAAGACGATGACATTCCAAGGCTGGATTGAGTGGATAGGGACCTGACCTGAGAGTGAGATCAAGTGGAGCTGTCCTTTGTGGCACATACAACATATGACTATGATGACCTATATAGATTGTATCCCACTGCTGGGATTCAGGCATTGCATGCACTACAGTCCTGCTAGAATCTATCATCAGTATGGCCATCAACAGACTATACCTCGACTAATAGAGTTTGAAGGAGGAAGGCTGGTGCCTCATTTTGTGGAGCATGTGGAGAGGACTTGGCCTCGTTGCCGGATAGTGCTAGTGGAGATTCCTAAAGCTGGACCTACCACAGATGATGAGTACAAGCTGTGCGTGCTGTACCATGCCTGAGTCCTGTACTACAAGACATTATTAGGCAATAATATGGCATGTAATAAAGAAAGATAGCACTTTATGTTTGAGATTTGTATTACTTATGGCTAAGTTTATGAACATATGTTCTATTTATATTAATGAGATTAAAACATTTACATGAAAAATGTTAAAATCGACATAGAAGTTTTGGATGTGCATCAAACTTAACCCTTGTTATTGACCAGTCTCATGTGAGATTTTTTGATCAACTATTCTAATGCTCTCCTTTTGTATTTAAGAGCTCTAACTTTTGTATGAGTCTTTCGAGCAGATTTTTAACTCATCGAGCAATATTTTTCATTCTGGTTTAACTTTTGCATGAACTGCTTATGTAGGTTTCCAGCTCACCAGGCTTTTCACTTTTATTTTACCTTTCTTTTATCCTTTGCTCTAGATAAAGTACTTCTTCAGCCGGTCAAGGTTGACGGGCTTTGAGAATTCGTTGCCTTCCAAATCTGAGATACGAACAGCGCCTTTGGAGAGGATCTTTTTAACTAAGAATAAGCCTTCCCAGTTAGGTCTAACTTTTCCATGAGCGTCGCGGATAGCTAGCCTGACTTGCTTCAGAACTAAATCACCCTCCTGTATGGCAGCAGGCTTGACCTTTCTGTTGAACATATTTGCCATACGCTTCTTGTAAAGCTATAGATGATAGAGAGCTTTCAACCACTTCTCATCAATAGTAACCAGCTGTTCATACCTGGCCTTCTTCCACTCAGCTTTTGGCAACTGAGATTCCAGGATGGCACGAAGTGATTTCAACTCCACTTTAATCGGTAATACGACTTCTATCCCGTAAACAAGAGAGTAGGGAGTGGCACCCGTAGGACTTCTTATACTGGTTCTGTAACCCCATAAAGCAAATGACAATTGCTCATGATAATCTCTGTAAGTTCTCACTATCTTAGCTAAGATGCACTTGATCATTTTATTAGCCGCTTTGACTACCCCATTAGCTTGAGGGTGGTAAGGGGAAGATCGATGGTGCTTGATCCCATACTTTTCCAGCAAGTCAGCGACTTGGCCCTGGAACTGCACTCCATTATCTAACGTCAAGTGATACGGTACCCTATATCGGCATATGAGATTTTTCTCTATAAACTTGGCAACCTACTTTGCCCCCAATTTACTATAGCATTCAGCTTCTACCCACTTAGAAAAATAGTCAACAACCATTAGTATGTACCGATGTCTGTTGGATGCGTTAGGATGAATCTCACTTATGATGTTAATTCCCCAAGCTGAGAATGGCCAAGGCATTGTCAAATTATGCAGTTTGACTTATGGTAGGTGACTTAAATCTCCATGAATCTTGCATTCATGGCATCTCTGCATAAACTATATGTAGTCTATCTCCATGGTAAGCCAGAAATATCCTTGGCATAGGATTTTCTTGTAAAGCACGAATCCATTCATATAGGACCCACATACACTAGCATGTACCGTTTCCATGATTGATTTAATCTCCTTCCCCGATATGCACCAAGGTTGTAGACCATCTACTGTTCTTCTGTAGAGAACACCCTGATGCCAGGTAAAGTTGGCTGCTAGTCTGCGTAGGGCTCGCTTATTAGTCTTGTTGGCTTCTTCTGGATAAGCATAGATTTTCAGAAAGTTCATGATACCTGCATACCATGGGATCTCATCTGGTTGGTCTAGTGCCATCAGCCGTTCTCCCTCATAGCAAGGAATCCTCGACTGCTCGATGAATACAGGCTGAACTTGACTCTACGGTTGCTCACAGACTAAAGCCAGTATGACCAAAGCATCGGCCATCTGATTGTTTTCACATGGCATGTGAATAAATTTGCATAAGTTGAAATTACAAACAATGAGCTTCATGTATTCAGCATAAGGCTTGAGCCTTTCTTCTTTAACATCCCACTCGGCCATGGATTGGTGAATGACAAGCATCAAATCATCAAATATTTGTATATCTTGGGCACCAATAATTAGCAATGCTTCTAGCCCAAACAGACATGCTTCATACTCAGTCATATTGTTGGTGACTGGAAAGCTTAGGCGCTTAGAAAGCATAATGAGTTCACCTTGGGTGGTATGAGCTGATAATGTACGGTGTGATTATACAAAATAAACATAAATAAATTCATTAGTATCAAATGAATTTAGGATTTATTTGACTAGTCTAATGCTATGTGAAAGCATGAACCAAGAGTCAAAATTCAGTAATTTTTTTTGCAATAATCATGTGAATTTACACGAGTTGGATCGTGAAAATTAATAAAAATAAAAATAATTTAAAACTATTTTTGTTTGATCATGGAAAATCAAATGTGAGTTCTAACATCACTTGGAGCAATTGGAGATAGCCATTCAACCAATTTGAATCCAATCCTTTCAAAAATCACATTTTTTACGAGTTAAATCGGCATTTAATCCTAGAAAATCAATTTTGAGGCCAAAATTAATTAAATGTAATTAATCTATGATAGATCTAGTACATTTGAGCTACTGTGAAGCATCAAATGTTACTGGAAAAATCAAATCGATTTTGAAATGAGCGAAAAAGTGATTTTTTGGGAAATTTTCCAGGGAACGTGCGTTGCATCTAGACCTATGTGCACCATACATAGGCTATATGTGGTGCACATAGATGTATATGTGGCATAAATAGCATGTAGATCTGCAAGAAAATCAAATTTGTTAGTACAGAAATAATCTACAGATAAAAACACGTAACTTTAATGAAGAAAGTACCTTATTTTAAGCTCAGATCGGCCTCTGATTTACAATCCAAACAAATAATTGGGCAATTATCTTGAATAATCAATTTTAATACTAAAATCAATTAGATCTGAGCAATATTTGATAGATCCAGAACACTAGAAGCATAGATAAGCCCCTAATGCTACTGGAATAGTCAAATCGAAAGCCAAAATGGGAGAAAATTGGGAGTTTTCTGGAAAAACAATTTATCAGTGAAATTGGTATTAAAATGATCTAGGAAAAATACCTAAATTTTTCAGTATCAATCTACTGCATTCTGACTAATTTTCTAGATTTTTTAGACTCTATGGGTTGTGAAAATTGGGCTCGGTGAAGCAAACAACCTCCAAAAATTCTGAAATCTTTATGAGAGGCCTAACTTTTTATGTGCATCTTAGTGAGATCTAGGCACACATTAGCAAAGTTCCTCTGAGGGTGGTGCATGTTAACAAAAATTGTTATGAGTGAAGCACGTTCCCCCATGTATGGCATACATGCAGTGAGTACCTGTTATAAATGCGAGTGCGTGGAAATGCATGAATGGATGACTTATATGCCTATATGCTTATATTTGCAGATAAGTAGGCAGTTGGAGTGAGAGGAGCAAGACCGCTATGCTCAGATGATAGAGCATATGGGATGAGAGATCGCCCAGTTGACAGCGCGTTTGGAGCGTTACAACATTGAGGTTTCGGATAGTCCTAGTCCTGATGATGACGACTCTAGTGAAGATGATGATGTCTGATTCCCATATGCATTATGTCAGAACTTTATAGTTTCTGTATTAGAATAATATGACAGTGTGTTATAGTCTGGCATATGGGCCTAGTACACTAGGGATGTGGTGTACAACTTTGAAAATAGCAAAAAGCTTGAACTGTATATCTTTTGGATTTATTAGTGGAATCCAAAGTTGCTTGCTGCTATACATATCTCATGCTTTATGTTTCATTGCCAAAACATAATTTCTTTATTCTTTTGTACAGAAGTTATATATACAATGACTCAGCAATCACTATCTGCTTTTCGCGCTCTTTCCCACCGCTGGGGCAATGATGAGTGGAGTTGATTAGGAGAGATCGGACTTCAATACTTGAGGACCTTTTAGCAAGTCTCAATCAATAATGCTTTCTTGCATGCCACCTAGCAATTCTGAGATCTAGTGACCCATGTTTTCTGGTTTGGACAAGTTGAACTGTGCCCACTGTATGAAGAGTTTGCTGCCATCCTCAAAGTTTCCTGTAGCATGATAGTGATGCTGACAATGCCAGTGCCTATTGGAGTGGCATTCTTGCATCTAATTAGGGCTTTTGATATTAACCCGATTGAGACGATGTTGCTTTTGACTGCAGATAGCCATGTAGATCTTGCTGCTATTTTCTGGCTATGTGGCCAAAAATCTATGGAAGACCCATCATGGCTGAGGGTAGTTGGATTTGGATTGCTGGCATAATTCCTATTTGTTGATCCATCCAGTCGTGGAGATTTGTTGATCAGGCCTGTTGTAGACCAGATAGTGGAGGGTCGAACTCCTTCTTCTATGATCATAGCCGAGACGATCCTTGGGTTAGACAAAGTGAAGCGAGGATAATCTGAGTGCTTCAGTGGTAGTCCGCTTCTATTGCAGGTAAGAATTCTAAGTTGCCTTTGCAGGTTTTTAACTTAGAAAGATTGTATTTTGCTCTAATTTTTACATGAGCCACCTTTCGTAAGACTTTTAACTCATTGAGCTTTTGACTTTTGCTTCAAACCCTAAGTTTTGCCTGAACTACCCCCTTGTGTTTTTGGCTCAGTGGGTTGCTCTTAGCTCATAGAGATATCTCCCTCATAACCACATGCGGAGGGGTTATACCTTCAGTGGAGAGGGACCCGACCTGAGAGCGAGATTAGATGGAGCTTTCCTTGGTGGTGCATACAGCATGTGACTATAATGACCTATATAGATTGTATCCCACTGCTGGGATTCAGGCATTGCATGCACTACAGTCCTACTAGAATCTATCGTCAGTATGGCTATCGGCAGACTAAACCTTGACTGACATAGTTTGAGGGAGGAAGGCTGGTGCCTCACTTTGTGGAGCATGTGGAGAGGACTTAGCCTCATTACTGGATAGTGCTAGTGGAGATTCTTGGAGTTGGACCTACCACAGATGATGAGTACAAGCTGTGAGTGCTGCACCATGCCTGAGTCCTGTACTACAAGACATTATTAGGCAATAATATGGCATGTAGTAAAGAAAGATAGCACTTTATGTTTGAGATTTATATTACTTATGGCTAAGTTTATGAACATATGTTCTATTTGCATTAATGAGATTAAAGCATTTACATGAAAAATGTTAAAATCAACATAGAAGTTTTGGATGTGCATCAAACTTAACCCCTGTTATTGACCAACCTCGTATGAGATTTTCTGATCAACTATTCTAACGCTCTCCTTTTGTTTTAAAGAGCTCTAACTTTTGTATGAGTCGTTCGAGCAAATTTTTAACTCATCGAGCAAATATTTTTCATTCTGCCTTGAATTTTCCATGAACTGCCTATGCAGGTTTGTAGCTCACCAGGCTTTTAACTTTTATTTTGCCTTTTCTTTTATCCTTTGCTCTAGACAAAGTACTTCTTCAGCCGGTCAAGGTTGATGAGCTCTGAGAATTTGTTGCCTTCCAAATCTGAGATGCAAACAGCGCCTTTGGAGAGGATCTTTTTAACTAAGAATAGGCCTTCCCAATTAGGTCTAAATTTTCCATGAGGGTCACGGATAGCTAGCCTGACTTGCTTCAGAACTAAATCACCTTCCTGTATGGCAGCAGGCTTGACCTTTCTATTGAACGCATTTGCCATACACTTCTTGTAAAGCTGTAGCTAATAGAGAGACTTCAACCACTTCTCATCAATAGTAACCAGCTGTTCATACCTGGCCTTCTTCCACTCAGCTTTTGGCAACTAAGATTCCAGGATGGCACGAAGTGATTCAACTCTACTTCAATCGGTAATACGACTTCTATCCCGTAAACAAGAGAGTAGGGAGTGGCACCTATAGGACTTCTTATAGTGGTTCTGTAACCCCATAAAGCAAATGACAATTGCTCATGACAATCTCTGTAAGTTCTCACTGTCTTGGCTAAGATGCACTTGATCATTTTGTTAGCCACTTTGACTGCCCCATTAGCTTGAGGGCGGTAAGGGGAAGATCGATGGTGCTTGATCCCATACTTTTCCAGCAAGTCAGCGACTTGGCCCTAAAACTGCACTCCATTATCTGATATCAAGTGATACAATACCCCATATCGGTATATGAGATTTTTCTCTATAAACTTGGCAACCTACTTTGCCCCCAATTTACTATAGGATTTAGCTTCTACCTACTTAGAAAAATAGTCAACAGCCACTAGTATGTATCGATGTCCATTAAATGCATTAGGATGAATCTCACCCATGATGTCAATTCCCCAACCTGAGAATGGCCAAGGCGTTATCAAATTCTACAGTTCAACTAGTGGTAGGTGACTTAAATCTCCATGAGTTTAACATTCATGGCATCTCCTCATAAACTAATGTAGTCTATCTCCATGGTAAGCCAGAAATATCCTTGGTATAGGATTTTCTTGTAAAGCATGAATCCATTCATATGGGACCCACATACACCAGCATGTACCATTTCCATGACTGATTCAATCTCCTTCCCCGATATGCACCGAAGTTGTAGACCATCTACTGTTCTTCTGTAGAGAACACCCTGATGCCAGGTAAAGTTGGCTGCTAGTCTATGTAGGGCTCGCTTATCTGTCTTGTTGGCTTCTTCTGGATAAGCATCGATTTTCAGAAAGTTCATGATACCTGCATACCATGGGATCTCATCTAGTTGGTCTAGTGCCATCACCCGTTCTCCCTCATAGCAAGGAATCCTCGACTACTCGATGAATACAAGTTGAACTTGACTCTACGGTTGCTCACAGACTAAAGCCAGTATGGCCAAAGCATTGGCCATCTGATTGTTTTCACGTGGCATGTGAATAAATTGGCATGAGTTGAAATTACAAACAATGAGCTTCATGTATTCATCATAAGGCTTGAGCCTTTCTTCTTTAACATCCCACTCTCCCATGGATTGGTGAATGACAAGCATCAAATCAGCAAGTATTTGTACATCTTGGGCACCAATCATTAGCAATGCTTCTAGTCTGAACAGACATGCTTCATACTCAGTCATATTGTTGGTGACTGGAAAGCTTAGCCACTTAGAAAGCATAATTAGTTCACCTTTAGGAGTGATTAGCATAATTCCTATATCAAAACCTCTTTTATTGATTGTGCCGTCAAAGTGTAGTTACCATTTCTGGACATCAACTGCCCTCAAGTGCTCATCTAGGAAGTCCAGTTCAAAGGTTTCAGAGTCATCCATCGGCCTGGATGCTAAGAATTTAGCAATCGTTCTGCCTTTGATCACCTTGGTCATGATGTACTGCACATCAAACTCTGATAATAGGATCAACCACCTGGAGAGTTTCCCTACTAGCGAAGGAGCAGCATACAAGTAGTTCATAAGGTCAACCTTGGAGATTGCCTATACTTGGTATGACTAGAAGTAGTGGTTGAGTTTCTTAGTGACCCAGACCATAGCAATGCATAGCTTCTCAACAGTGCTATATTTGCATTCAGTTGGCAACAACTTCTTACTCATGTAGTAAACAATATGTTCGACTCCAGCTTCATTCTCTTGAGCCATCATAGCACCCACTGACTCTTCTTCTAAGGCTAAATAGAGTAGTAATGGTTTTCCTGGTCAAGGTGGTTACGGGATTGACAGATTGGAGAGGTAATGCTTCACCCTCTCAAATGCAAATTGACAGTTCTCATCCCAAACCATGGGCTGGTTCTTCCTCAAAAGCTTGAAGATAGGCTTACACATGGTAGTGAGCTTAGCAATGAATCTACTGATGTACTAGAGCTGTCCCAGGAATCCCCTGACTTCTATCTTAGTTCTGAGGATAAGCATCTCAATGATTGACTTTGCCTTATCAGAATCCACTTCAATACCCATTTGACTGACAATATGACCAAACAGCTTACCGGATGTTACCATGAATATGCATTTCTTTGGGTTTAGCCTGAGTCCATATTTCTCGATGCATGTGAGAAACTTGTCAAGAGCAGTTGGGTGCTCTTCTCTGGTGGGAGACTACACCATCATATCATCCATATAGACTTCGACCTCCTTGTATATCAAATCATGTAACCAGGTTGTTGCAGTTTATTGATAGGTAGCACCTGTGTTCTTCAAGCCAAATAGCATGACCTTGTAGCAATAGGTCCCCCATTATATGATGAAAGCTGTCTTCACCTTGTATGTAATTGCCATCAGAATCTGGTTATACCCAGAGAATCCATCAATGAAGGAATACATAGCACTAGCACCTGCACTATTGACTAGCATATCGATATAAGGTAAAGGAAAGTCATCCTTTGGACATGCTTTATTCAAATCCCTGTAGTCTACGCAGACTTTGACTTTGCCGTCTTTCTTGGGAACTAGAACTACATTGGCCAACCACTCTAGATAGTCAACCACTTCAAGGAATTTGGCATCCAACTCCTTCTGGACATCTTCCTTGACCTTCTGTGCCCACTCTAGTCGGAGGCATTATAGTTTTTGCTTAACTGGCTTGAACCCCAGCTTGGTAGGAATTTTGTGCTCCGCAATGGATCTATCGACACACGGTATGTCTTCATAGCCTAAAGCAAAGGCTTTTATGTGGTTTTTCAATGCACTAATTATTTTTGTTTCTTGTTTAGAGGTCAAGTCTGATGCAATCTAGAGTAGACATGGTATGTCATCTATGTTAATGTTCACATTTTTGATGCATGATGCATTAATGTTAAAAATGCTTATATAATGCTCATGTTCATGCACAATGCCATCAGAATACACATCACAAACATAAACAAAGTTATTCTTCATTGCATTATATTTATTTGGAATTACATCATCATTAAACAAAATAGAAATAGGGACATCAGCATCCTTATACAGTAATTCCTCAAAGGTGCTATCTACCAGTATGGTTATGTCTTCGTAGACCTTTAGCAACAGTAGGGCTTCCATGTCCAGGCTCTATAGCTTGGCTCCCAGTGTAGTGACTATAGTAATTTCTAGCTCTAGACGGCCAGTGGTGAGATCGGCAACATCACCAAAGATCTGGAAAGCTTCATTAGGGCTGATGGTAAAGGAAGCATTAGTGGTATTCTTGGCTATCGTCAAGGCTGACAGGTCATAGACATCATTGAAGATGGCAAATTTCTGGTCAAAGAAATCATCCAAGTTAGGCAACTCAGGAGCATGGTCATGCTGTATCTCTCCCTGGATGAAGAGAACCATCTTGCACTCTTCTGGCTTGTCTAAAGTGTAGGGATTGAACCCAATGTAGTACCTTTCTTCCCATATGGCTGTAGGAATATCAAACTCTACTGGACCTTACTGGTACCGACCTAAACCCCTGCTAGGCATAAAGTTCATCAGTTGCATCATCCTCTCCACAGCGGGACTCGGTTGGTATAAGTATGATTCAGGTTCTCCGATGGTAGTGATATGAAACCTAGTCATGAGAGGGACATGTTCCTTAATGCAGGCTAATGCAACCTCATCATCAACAGCAATAATAACCATACCTTCATTATGTGGGAACTTGATCTTCTGGTGCAAGGTGGATGGCACACCTCCCAGGGGATGGAACCATGGATGGCCCAAGAGTAGTGCAAATGACACTGGAATATCCAGGATTGTGAACTCCACCGCTGATTTGATCGACCTAATAGTGATAGTAGTAGTGAAGGTACCAGTAACCTCCCTTTTAGACTCATCATACGCTTTGATGATAGTTTTACATGGTTTCAGGTCTAAAAGATGAACTCCAAGCTTGGGCAGTTCCTTGAACGGACAGACGTTGATTCTTGAACCATCATCCACCATGACGTATGGAGTAGAGAAGTTCATGATGTTCACCCTGATGAAGAGTGCTTTGTTATGGTGGATATCCTTGACCGGTAGATCCGTGTCAGAGAAGGTGATCATGCTGGATGGTAACTCCCAATTTACCAACTAACTCTTCATGTTGAAGGTTGAAGCAGATGTAGAGATTCTCATGCTTGAGAGCACTTTGACGATAGCCCGTCGATGCTGTTGGGAGGATAACACCAAGTCCCAGATGCTAATGCTAGCTTGTATCTTCTTCAACTACTTGACAACAACATTATCAAGCTGAGTAGCCTTATCAGCTGGTTGTGGAGCTGGAACATTGCTTGGACCAGCCTCATCCCTAGTAAGCCTAGCCTCAATAAGCTTTTTAGGAGTTTCTGGCTTCTTCTCGAGGTTGGGAGGAGTGAATACCTTACCGCTGTGAGTCATATTATAGACTCGAGAAGATATCTTGTTAGCACCTAACCCTTTCTACTGCTTGGACAGTTTTGGTGCTGGCTTAGCTGCTTTGGGGGTCTCGGTCAACTTACCTTTCTTTGAAGCCTAATCCTATGATGATTCAGACTTAGTGGAATCCTAAGTAAATGCTAACTCATCATCTGAGCTATTTTACCATATATTAATGGCACCAATGTCAAATCCACCACCAGGGCAAAAGCTGATAGTGGGTAGCCAAGTAACCTCCTCATAGCTGAGGGCAGAAAAGTAGTTCAGAACCAGGGATTCTGGTAATCCTAATTAGAGCATGTAGGTGCAATTGGCTTTGTGGTAGTTAGACAATGGGTTTATTTTAGTTGATGGTTTGAATTTTTCAGGGTCTTTGATCTAACTAGAGTCAATGAGATTCTAAATGACCAGTCTAAGGGAGTGACAGTCATCAGTGTTATGGCCGTGATGCTGGTGATAGTGGTAGTAAGTTTTAGTATCCACCGAGGCTGGGGGTGGTGTTTTGAAGTTTGGTTCAAGTGGTTTGATGAGTTTGGCTTTAAGGAGATGCCTAAAAACCTTGGAAAGTGGGTTAGCATGCGTATTCATGGGTGCACATGATGCATCACGTATGATGTATGCGTGTCTTATACTAGGAAACATCCAGCATTATGGCTGTAAAAGGAAATCTGTTAGAATATTGCATGAGCATGCATGTAGGTGTGTTTGGACAAAAAACACGAAATGGTTAGTGAACACGTAGCATGCAGCATCGCTCCCTTCCAACCTTATACCTCTACGAGAATTGGTCAGTTCAAGTTCTCCTATCCTAGGTGGGATACTAACCCGGAGTTACACTGGGAACTCAAGGCATGATTCTCTCAATAAGGCAAGAAAAAAGGTTTGATCGTTGCCCGATCATATAAGGGATTACGGTGAAAACCTGACAACATTTTAACCTAGCTATATTGCTATGATAAGTGAATGCCGATGGAATTGGCATGAGGTTGTGTAACCATACGGAATCATGAAAGGATTCCCGACTCTTAGCAGAGCAATACGGGCATGATCATATTGTAATGATAAGAGTACGCCCGTAGAATAGGCCTGAAGTTGTGCAACCATACGGAATCATGAAAGGATTTTGACTCTTGGTAGAGCAATATAAGCATGATCATATTGTTATGATAAGAGTACGCCCGTGTAATAAGCGTGAGGTTGTGCAACCATATAGAATCATGAAAGGATCCCGACTCTTAGTAGAGCAATATGTATGAGGAAAATAGGCTGGGTCTATGCAAATCCACTGACATGATAAGGTAAAGATCCACATAGCAACCACTCTTTCACCGTGATGTCCCTAGTGGAGTCACCACTGTAAGGGCCAGTTTCTGCCAAAGCCCAGAGCGAGGCTTGTGATGCTCACAGACCGAGGACCACACTTGGAATGAAAGTGCAGTCTTCTCGAAGGGTTGCCTCAGGGAATGATACAGACTTAAAAGAGTTACAATGGAGTGGCCACCAGATGGTTTTGGATTGGTCCAAACGACCCATAGCATGAGTGCTAGTTAAACCCTTCAGAGATTGGGTTTGTGTGGTAGAGATCTATTTCTATGAGTTTTCAAAATTGATTTTACCATTATAGTTGGAGTTAATTATCTTAAACAGGTAAGCATATGAGCGTTTATGTAAGCACATAACACAACATGCGATTTGGCATTGCACGGTTGCATGTAGAATGGCATATAATGCTATATGGCATTTGTATGACATGGCATATGCATGACATGTGACGTGATGATGTAATAAGATGACATATCATATGCATGACATGACATAATAATAATATCATAATAACATGGCATATGTATGACATGTGAGATGAATGACATGGCATCTGCATGATATATGAAGTGAATGACATGGCATATGCATGACATGTGAAGCAGATGACATACCATATGCATGATATAACATAGTATAATGGCATGGAATGGCATAACATGGTATAGTGATGTATATACGAATTGGCACTCGACATGGCATTTAGCATGGCGTACGATATGGCATGGCATAATGGTATATGACATGATGATAAAATATGATATGGCATGGCATAATGACATGGCATGGCATAATGACATGGCATGGCATATAGCATGGCAAGTTGCATGTATTGCATTACGTATTGGCGTATGTTGGCATATTTGAGTTATACTGGCATACGAGATGAGTATATTATGGCATGGTATATATATAATATGGCATAAAAGTGTGTGTGATGTGGCATGTGACATGATATGGCATATATATTTGAGCAAATATAATAAACCATCCACGAATAAAATATAGAGGCCGGTGAAAGGGATCAAGGAATTAGAGGATTACACTCGAGATATTAGAGGGATTAAATTATTAGAGACCAAATAATTCTACCCTATTACACAAATCTCCTCACGTATACATAATTTTGGGACGTTAAGTAACGTTCCCTCCTCTTCGGGTACTATTCTACCTTGGGTGGTATGAGCCGATAATGTACGATGTGATTATACAAAATAAACATAAATAAATTCATTAGTATCAAATGAATTTAGGATTTATTTGACTAGTCTAATGCTATGTGAAAGCATGAACCAAAAGTCAAAATTCATCAATTTTTTGCAACAATCATGTGAATTTACACGAGTTGGATCGTGAAAATTAATAAAAATAAAAATAATTTAAAATTATTTTTATTTGATCATGGAAAATCAAATATGAGTGCTAACATCACTTGGAGCAATTGGAGATAGCCACTCAACCAATTTGAATCCAATCCTTTCAAAAATCACATTTTTTACGAGTTAAATCGATATTTAATCCAAGAAAATCAAATTTGAGGCCAAAATTAATTAAATGTAATTAATATATGATAGATCTAGTACATTTGAGCTACTGTGAAGTATCAAATGTTACTGGAAAAATCAAATCAATTTTGAAACGAGCAAAAAAGTGATTTTTTAAGAAATTTTCCAAGGAACGTGCGTCGCATCTAGACCTATGTGCGCCACACGTAGGCTATGTATGGTGCACATAGATGTATATACGGCATAAATAGCATGTAGATTTGCAAGAAAATCAAATTTGTTAGTACAGAAATGATCTACAGATAAAAACACGTAACTTTAATGAAGACAGTACCTTATTTTAAGCTCGGATCTGCCTTCGATTTGCAATCCAAACAAATAATTGGGCAATTATCTTGAATAATCAATTTTAATACTAAAATCAGTTAGATCTGAGCAATATTTGACAGATCTAAAACACTAGAAGCATAGACAAGCCCCTAATGCTACTGGAATAGTCAGATCGGAAGCCAAAATGGGAGAAAAATGGGAGTTTTCTGGAAAAACAATTTATTAGTGAAATCGGTATTAAAATGATCTAGGAAAAATACATGAATTTTTTAGTATCAATCTGCTACATTCTGACTAATTTTCTAGATTTTTATACTATGTGGGTTGTGAAAATTGGGCTCGGTGAAGCAAACAACCTCCAAAAATTCTAAAATCTTTACGAGACGCTTATAAATGCGAAGTTCCCCTGAGGGTGGTGCATGTTAGCAAAAATTGTTACGTGTGAAGTGCGTTCCCCTATGTGTGGGTATACATGCGGTGAGTACCTGTTATAAATACGAGTGCGTGGAAATGCATGAATGGATGACTTATATGCCTATATGCTTATATTTCCAGATAAGTAGGCAGTTGGAGTGAGAGGAGCAGGACTGCTACGCTCAGATGATAGAGCAGATGGGACGAGAGATCGCCCGATTGACAGCGCATCTGGAGCGTTACAACATTGAGGTTCCGGATAGTCCCAGTCCTGATGATGACTACTCTAGTGAAGATGATGATGTCTGATTCCCATATGCATTATGTCAGAACTTTGTAGTTTCTGTATTAGAATAATATGACAGTGTGTTATAATCTGGCATATGGGCCTAGTATACTAGGGATGTGGTGTACAGCTTTGAAAATAGCCAAAAGCTTGAACTGTATATCTTTTGGATTTATTAGTGGAATCCAAAGTTGCTTGCTACTATAAATATCTCATGCTTTATATTTCATTGTTAAAACATAATTTCTTTATTCTTTTATGCAGAAGTTAGATATATAATGACTCAGCAATCACTATATGCTTTTTACGCTCTTTCCCGCCGTTGGGGCAATGATGAGTGTAGTTGATTAGGAGAGATCGGACTTCAATACTTGAGGACCTTTCAGCAAGTCTCAATCAATAATGCTTTCTTGCATGCCACCTAGCAATTCTGGGATCTAGTGACCCATGTTTTCTGGTTTGGACACGTTGAACTGTGCCCACTGTATGAATAGTTTGCTGCCATCCTCAAAGTTTTCTGTAGCATGACAGTGATACTTACAATGCCAGTGCCTATTGGAGAGGCATTCTTACATCTAATTAGGGCTTTTGATATTAACTCGATTGAGATGAGGTTGCTTTTGACTGCAGATAGCCATGTATATCTTGCTACTATTTTCTGACTATGTGGCCAAAAATATGTGGAAGACCCGTCATGGCTGAGGGTTGCTGGATTTAGATTGCTGGCATAATTCGTATTTGTTGATCCATCCAGTCATGGAGATTTGTTGATCGGGCCTGTTGTAGACCAGATAGTAGAAGGTCAAACTCCTTTTCCTATGATCATGGCAGAGACGATCCTTGGGTTAGACAAAGTGAAGCGAGGATAGTTTGAGTGCTTCAGTGGTAGTATGCTTCTATTGCAGGTAACAATTCTAAGTTGCCTTTGCAGGTTTTTAACTCAGAAAGATTGTATTTTGCTCTAATTTTTACATGAGCCACCTTTCGTAAGACTTTTGACTCATTGAGCTTTTGACTTTTGCTTCAGACCCTAACTTTTGCCCCTTGTGTTTTTAGCTCAACAGGTTACTCTTAGCTCATAGAGATATCTCCCTCATAACCACATGCGGAGGGGTTATACCTTCAGCGAGGTAAAGATGATGACATTCCAAGGCTGGATTAAGTGGAGAGGGACCCGACCTAAGAGCGAGATCAGATGGAGCTATCCTTGGTCGCGCATATAGCATGTGACTATGATGACCTATATAGATTGTATCCCACTGTTGGGATTCAGGCATTGCATGCACTACAGTCCTACTAGAATCTGTCGTTAGTATGGTCATCAGCAGACTATACATTGACTAACAGAGTTTGAGGTAGGAAGGCTGATGCCTCACTTTATGGAGCATGTGGAGAGGACTTGGCCTCGTTGTCGGATAGTGCTAGTGGAAATTCCTGGAGTTAGACCTACCACAGATGATGAGTACAAGCTGTGAGTTCTGCGCCATGCTTGAGTCCTGTACTACAAGACATTATTAGGCAATAATATGGTATGTAATAAAGAAAGCTAGCACTTTGTGTTTGAGATTTGTATTACTTATGGCTAAGTTTATGAACATATGTTCTATTTGCATTAATGAGATTAAAACATTTACATGAAAAATGTTAAAATTAACATAGAAGTTTTGGATGTGCGTCAAACTTAACCCCTGTTATTGACCAGCCTTGTGTGAGATTTTTTGATCAACTATTCTAATGCTCTCCTTTTGTTTTTAAGAGCTCTAACTTTTGTATGAGTTGTTCGAGCAGATTTTTAACTCATCGAGCAAATATTTTTCATTCTGCCTTAACTTTTGCGTGAACTGCCTATGCAGGTTTTCAGCTCACCAGGCTTTTCACTTTTATTTTGCCTTTTCTTTTATCCTTTGCTCTAGATAAAGTACTTCTTCAGCTGGTCAAGGTTGACAGGCTCTGAGAATTTATTGCCTTCCAAATATGAGATACGAACAGCGCTTTTCGAGAGGA
Source organism: Dalechampia spathulata (assembly GCA_948192965.1). NCBI lineage: Eukaryota > Viridiplantae > Streptophyta > Magnoliopsida > Malpighiales > Euphorbiaceae > Dalechampia > Dalechampia spathulata. Next base: position 854 of record CANYBF011716190.1, on the reverse strand, counting down.
TCTTTTTAACTAGGAATAGGCCTTCCCAATTAGGTCTAAATTTTCCACGAGGGTCACAGATAGTTAGCCTGACTTGCTTCAGAACTAAATCACCCTCCTGTATGGCAACAGGCTTGACATTTCTATTGAACGCACTTGCCATTTGCTTCTTGTAAAGCTGTAGATGATAGAGAGCCTTCAATCACTTCTTATCAATAGTAACCAGCTATTCATACCTGACCCTTTTCCACTCAGCTTCTGTCAACTAAGATTCCAGGATGGCATGAAGTGATTTCAGCTCCACTTCAATTGGCAATACGGCTTCTATCTCGTAAACAAGAGAGTAGGGAATGGCACCCATAGGACTTCTTACAGTGGTTCTGTAACCCCATAAAGCAAATGATAGTTGCTCATGCCAATCTCTATAAGTTCTCACTGTCTTGGCTAAGATGTGCTTGATTGTTTTGTTAGCCACTTTGACTGCCCCATTAGCTTGAGGGCGATAAGGGGAAGATTGATGGTGCTTGATCCCATACTTTTCCAGCAAGTCAGCAACTTGGCCCTGGAACTGCACTCCATTATCTGACATCAAGTGATGCGGTACCCCATATCGGTATATGAGATTTTTCTCTATAAACTTGGCAACCTACTTTGTGATCACATGTTTTTATGTTGCTTTTTACTAATCATTTCATATGTGTTTTCAGTGTTTTGCTTTAGTTTTCTCTAAGTTTTACTAAGTATTTTATATGTTTTCATTGTTTTACTAATATTGTTGGTGAGAAGTCCCAAAATATCATTTTGAGGACAATTTGAAAGAGTTTGCAGGAAAAATAGGTAAAAATTGGCTAAGTAAGAAGGAAAAGCAAGATGCA
>CANYBF011716031.1:0-16121 GCA_948192965.1 Dalechampia spathulata | reverse complement strand
TAGCACTTTAAGAACATTTAATTCACTAATAATCACCCTTAAGTCCATTTTCATTTTATTACCATCTAACATGCATAAATCATATTCTTACCTTACCTTTATACATACATTCATAACTTTAAACATTTTATATACTTCATGTATTCTCTTACCATGAAATACATGCATACATATATACTTTGACATTTACATAATTAATCAATGCTTGCACATCATTATAACATGATCATAAAATACATATGCATGCATGAATTTAAGGTGCATGCGAGGATGTGACATTTCTAGGGCCTATATTTGTTTGATGACGTAAAGGAATGTTTTTCATGTGTCCTAAATTGAGTGAAGTTGATTTTTGACTAGCTCTCTTGCAAAGCTTTGAAGACAAATATGCTTGACAATGATTTATTTCTTTATGATGATTACCATCATGCGTAATAAGAGAAAATGATCTTCTTGATAATAAAAAAGAATTGGCAACTTTAGAAACTGATCCTCTTTTTAATTTACCTTCTTTGCTTTCTTGAAGCAACATTTCAAAAATAACTCTCGTTTTACTTTGAGGAATATTTTTTGTTTTGTTTCCATGAGAAATACTAAGGAAGAATTTCATTCATTTTTCTTGGTTATGCATTATCAAATGACAAAATAACTATTTATAAAGTTAATAGATAATGTTGGTGGGTTTTTTTAAAAAGTAAAATGAAAAGTTGGCACAATTAAAGAAAATTTTCAAAAATTTCATTTAGAGTTTAAATACTAATTCTTTTAAATAAGCAATTGTTTAGATTGATTTTATAATAATTTATTAGGATCATATATTTTCCATCCAGTTTTAAAGATATGATCATTAAATATTACTATTATATTTTTTTATAATTAAATAAGGGCATAATAAGAAAAATGTCTTTAGATTTATTGAACTAACCAAAATAATTAGTTTTTTTTTTTATAATCTTGATGAAATTGGGAGTGAGTCTATTATTATAGAATGGAGGGAGTAATGTATTGGATTCTTAATAAAGAAACAAAAGAAATACAAAACTTTAAATTATTATAAAATTATTCTTAAGATTTTTGGATAACTCATTAAAAATGTTACGGTTTTTCTCACAACTAATTTTTAATGAAATGATAACTTTTTATTAATACAAATCCAATAGTTTAAAATGTGTGTAATTTCAAATCATAAGGACCACTTAATATGAATTGTCATCTATTTTATCTTGTGCTTTATACAAAAATATAGAAAAAATTTTGAAAAATTATGACAATATAGAAAGATTTTTATTTTGCAAAAATATGAAATTAAAAAAATATTTTCAAAAATATGATTTTTTTTGTAAAATCACAGAAAAAGATATTAGATACGTATAATATACTTAATAGATATTGAAAAAAAAATACCATTTTAATATATCTTAAGTATTTGATATGTATATTTTAAGTATTTGATACTAAAATTTTAAATTATTATTTTTTAGTATTAATTTAAAATAATAGACCTTTTATATTTTAATAATTTTTAATTTCAAAATATATTTTTATAAGAAATAATGTATTATATATTAAAAAAATAAAAAAATAAAAAATATAAAAAATGAAAAAATGGTATTTTTGAAAATAAAAAAAGTTAAAGAATAATTTAAAAAAAAAGAAAAGTTAAAAGGTTAAATTTATAAATACTTCATGTGCATCTCATAATTTCAAAAATATTTATGCTAATTATTATACTCCTGTAATTAACTCTTTTAATAAAGATTAAAATCAAACTATCTTAAATACAAAATATGAGATAAATGAAGTACGAGTTTCTAAAAGTAGCCTCACTGAAACTGCCATACATAAAACTTACAGATGGAAAGACAAATACAAGCAACAAACATCCCATAGGCACACTACTCGGATTCATATATCTAAGATGAAAATGGCGGTGCCAAAACTATCACTATCAATTTTGAAAATGACATAAAACTCCCTAACACCCTCGTACGCGTGGGATCATAATCGGGTTCCGCAAGAAAAAGACCTTTGCGCTTCACCAGATCCGTCAAATTGGTTACCACCAAATCCATATCCATGTCCTGAGCCGAGGAGGCCGCGCTCTATCCCTTTCTTTGAAACGATATCAGGTACTTTCTTTCTTTGATTTTCAATTTATTTTTTCCCTCAGGAATTTGTTTATTCTTCATTTTTTCTCTTTCATTTTCATGAAAATGCATAAGAGATCTAACTGAATTATGCATCATTATCCTCGAAATAATGCTTCGAAGGAATTAGTATTTGCAAGAAATGTAATGCGCTTGTTGTTGATGAAAGTATAGACTAGTTTGAATACGTTTAAAGATTTCATGGGTAAATTTCTCAGATCGTTTTGTTTGCAAATTTTTTCGTGGGTTTTGTTTTGTGGTTCTGTAGCTGAAGCCTCCTAGCAGCCTAAAAAAGCCTAAAAGAAAAAAAAAAAGGTAGTTCAAGAAGCATACAAGAGATACTTGTTAAAGTTCTTCACCGTCAGTGATGCCAATCCAAAACTAGGAAAGGCTAAAAGAAATGCATTAAATTTAATGCAAGGTTGAGGGATCAAATTCTTGTATTAGAACAAGAAAGAGATGAAAGGAACAAACTATTTAAGATGGAGGGGGAGACATCTTTTAGTGACCCTGCTAACTCTTGCTTTTACGACTATATTTCTTTGGGCTTGGGAGAAGAATCCTTTCGTCTCCAATATTCAGTCTGCCTATGACCAGTTTAGCTTTCTCTCTTCAGGTTTGCTTCACAATTCTCATGTTCCTACTACTTCTGTTCTTGCTGTCCTTGGTTTGTGTTTCTTTTTATCCGTTTTTTCTACTTACAATGGTGTTAGCTCTTTAAATAATCAGAATAATCAGAATAATGACTGTATGTGCATTAGCATGCAATTTATCATCATCTTCACCGACCCTTTAATCCCGACTAAGCAAATATTTGAGTATCATGAATGCAGTTATTGCATGTGAAACCATGTATGAAGAGAATTTGATGTATGAATTCTCATTTAAAGAAGAGAATTGTAGCCAAGAGCAATGTTAGAAAATAAAATATTTAAGGAATAATTACAAGAGTGATGGATTTTACTTCGTGTTTTGCAATAAGACTGGATGATTTTTGAAGATTTTGCAAAAATAGTTGTTTTCTTTGTAAAAATAATGGTTTTTTTTTATATAGTAAACCTATAATAAACATGTAAACACTTTTGAAACTTATAATAAACCTATTTTAAACCTTGAAAACCTTTATTTTTGTTCATATTTTAAAAATCTGTTATTTTTGCAATTTTCAAAAATTGCAACATTCTTGCAAACTTTTACCCATTTTTAACATGTTTCAAAATTCCCCTACGTTTAAATTATTCTGGCCCTTCTTTTGATGGGTTTTTTACATTGGCCCTTTTATATTTATTCTATCATGTCTAACTACGGCCCTGCACAAGTGTTTTGTTCAGTAAATTCTTGAAATTGCAGTTTTTTCCTTGTGCATTTAGACACGAAGCTACCTTTCCTTACTAGAAACCTACCTGTGGTGGAGTGCCAACTTACCATATTGCACCCCAAAAGTTTTGATGAGTGAAGTGCATAAGATATGTAAAAGCTTTCGTTTGAAGATATATGGGAAGGTTAGCTATGCATTTTGTTATTACTTTTAGTATGGCTATGCACTGTGTTGTAACTTCATGGTCAATAGACAACAATGGCTGCATTTATTTGCAAAGTTACATCTTGTTACGCCCTCCATTCACTTTGGTTTGTCCACTTTAGTTATTTCACACCTATTAGAAAAGTCAACTTTTAGTATGTAGTTTTACTAGTGAACAAATTTTCAAGTTATTTAGAGTCGAATAGACATTTTTATTGATTAAGGATAATATTGGAATGAAGTTGGCAATTTTATTTTGTTATTCTAGATGGATAATAATTTGTGTACGGATAATTTTTCCAAAGTGGACAATTAAAAGTGAACAGAAGGCAGTAAGATTCTTAAAACCCTCTCAAAATTAATGGTTGCTATGAGTGAAGTCATTTTTCAATTGTCTGCTACCTTTTACTAGCGAAGCATTTTGTTTTGTTGCTTTGGCTATGTACCATGTTTTTAAATTTTTATGTGTAGTGTTCTTCTCGTTATTTTTTTTTTGTTTTCTTTTTTTGTTTTCTGATAAGTATTTGCACTAAGTCATGTAATACAAGATTATCAAATCATTGGATTCATTTGCAATCATTATACCATAGATTTTCTTTACTTTTCACATTTTAGTTAATGAATCATATGCAATCTTTGATAATAACTTCATTCAAATGTGATTGAATTGTAAACAATTGTATGTTTTGTTTTTGTGTTGGAAGCAAAAATGATATGATGATTAGTTACACTATTGTTAGAATCATAAATAGGCCTAATAATAAATGTGAAAAATATTGAATGAGCCAAACAAATCAAATTTGCATCTAAGCATTGACCTTACTTAAGTCAATTGGCTTGTTCTTTACATCATGCTCTTCAATTTTTTTATATACCTAATGTGGATGATACCACATTCTTCAAGACAACTCCATTAAATGCATTTAGTGTCGAACACAACATGGAAAAAGCTATCACACTTTTTTTCTGGATATGGTGACATGTCATCAAAGTGTTGAATGGATGAATGGTGAAATAAATTAATTTAGGTATAAAATCTATTATTGTTAAAGTCAAGTTTATGAGTTTATCATATCATAAGTTTTTTAAAATTCTTTTGCCTTTTGCATCATTGGGTCCATTTTTATGCCTAAGAATTCTATCATAGTTTGCAATTGGTATATTCAACCAAGGTTGAGCATTGGTAGAACAAATCTAGTATTTTAAATTCTTCTAAACCGAATCAAAATTTGAATATCTTAAAAATGTCATTTGTAGAATCAATCTAAACATAACAAATCTCCAATCTAAAAGAGATTGATTTTCAAATCAATTCAGTTCAAAATCATTTAGATCCAAAATTATTTTGAATTTTATAAAATTTAACAAATGTGAGGCATAATTCAAATAATGCCCAAAATACGAGCCGAATAAGGCCATGAAATTGCCAAACTACATGGTCAAGGATGCCTCCTTTTTGTAATGTGTAGGAGTTGTCTAAAGTAGCTAGTTAATGATGTAGAATTTATGTAACTTAAGGTTGAAACAAACTGAAGATAAAATAACATGCCAATTAGTCATATATCAACAAAAATTGAAAATAGCTAATCACCTTCCATACATTCATGGGTCCAAAATTTTTTCAAAAAGAACAAATTACATCTCATAATCTTCTTCTCTCGCTTCTTCCTTCTTTTTCTCTTCTCTGTCTCATTCCTCTTCCAAGTGATCTTCTTCTTTAGTAAACTTTTCAATTTTTTATTATTATATGATTTGATCCTTGTCTTTCATTTTTCATGCGTTTTCATATTTTGTTTGTTGTTGTTTGGTAATCTCTTTTATGGAAAATATATGTAAATAAATGTATACAAGAACAATATATATACACCATTATATCCCATATGATATATATGACATATCTTGATAAATACATATATATGATATATATTGATAAATAAATATATACCATATGATAGTTTTTGATAGATACATGTATTTATTATATATACTATATGATATATATTTATTTACTAATATATATGATGGTATATACTGGTCAATATATACATCATAAGATATATATTATTAAATACATATATCAATATATATATGGGTAAATACATATATATCATTTGGTTTATATCATTAAATACATACGTACCTTTGATAAATGTGCCTACTAAAATATTCCGTATAATACATATTTACTTTTATATATCTATTATAGTAAAATAACAATAGACAATGAAAAAAAGTTAGATGATATATATTTAGATTACTAGAAAAATATTGGATAGTATATATGTGTTTACATATATATTATCACAATAAATAAAACAACCAATAAAAAAAATTAATAGTCCAATCAAGAAGAGAATGATGAAGAGAAAAGAATGAGGAAGAAAAAATGAGTAAAGTGATTTTTTTAAAGTGTTTTAGTTAGCATAATTAATGAAAGAATGATATAAAAGTAAATGATATAAGAAAATTGACAAAAATTTATATTGTAAGTTAAACTAATATAATTTTAAAGAAACTCCTAAGAAAGTTGACACTCCTTATAATTGTTTTCTAAAAGAATAAGTTTACATTATCCTTTATAGCTCATTAAGTCATATTTTTTAAACCTGCTTGAGCAGGTGCAAAGCTCACACGGTGCAATTGTGCCTCAGTGGCTTCATAGTTTTTAAAATGTAAGGTGCATTAAAGCACTAAGGTGTTCTAGAGCTTAGGTGCAAGGCATGAAGTGAAAGCGTATACTTCAGAAATGAAGTTGAAAAACATATTAAAATATATATATAAAATAAAAAATGTGATATCAACAAATCATAACTGGTAATTGTTTAAGTAATACTTAAAATCACACTAGCCTTTAATTATAAATTCACATACAATAACTAAAGATTACTTACAGACTTTAATTAACATGACTATGTTTTAAATAGCATTAGACATTATTATAATCCAAAATTAGAATAAATGTATTTGAAAATTTATAAATATGTGATGGAAAAAATTGTAACAAAGATTTCTTTTAGAAATAGAACAATACATCAATAGTGGTTGGAAATAACATGACATGATTGCACCTATTATTCATTTATTTCAAGTCTTTTAAGACAAATTGGCAAAATAATTTAACTAAAATAGCCCAATATACGAGCAAAAAATTGTTTGATGCTTTTAGAAAAAATCTTCACCTTGCTCTTCATGCCTTGAACACACTTCATGCACCTAAGTGCAAGGTGAGTGCTTTTTTCTAGAGGTGCCAAAGTATTTTATTTTATTTTGCATATGTATTGAGCTATTTTAGTTAAGTTATTTTAGTTTGTCTTAAAAACTTAAAACTAAAAGAATAACAAACAACCTAACCTAAAATGAAACAAATACATCAAGGATACAACTCTTCTTCTAAAAGAAATATTCCTTTGGGCAATGTTTTTCTTCACATAGTTATAGATTTCGAACAACCTTTGTTCTAATTTTGGATTATAATAATGTCTAATGCTAATTAAAATATAGTGATGTTAATTAAAACCCATGTTAGTAATTTTTGATTATTGTGTGTGCATTTGTAATTAGAGACTAGTAGAGACTAGTTTGATTTTAAGTACTATTTAAACAATTACTAGTTATTATTTGTTAATGATCAATTTATATATATATTGCTAATGTGTGCACTTTCACTTTGCACCATGCCGTCTAGGTTCCAAAACACCTTGATGTGCCTTGCTCTTTGGAAAACTGTGAATTAGGCAAGGTACATGATTTTTTATCAACAAGGAATAGTTCAAGTGAAACTTTGACATTTTTTTTCTTTTACTTTAATTTCTATAAGAAGTTTTAAATATTATTTAATTTATTTACTATTGTAGTAAGTTTTTGCATTCTAATTAGCTTTTAAATTTTAAAAAATTACAACTTTAATTTTTATGATTTTATCAAATTATTTTTCATGAAATGTTGAAATAGTATTAGTTTATAAATTGTAAATAATATTAATTTATTTGTTCTTATAATAATTTTTGTTGTTCTTGCTAAAAGACTAAAGGACTAAAGGATATATTATATCAAGAAAAAAAAATTGCAATGGATAACTTAAACAACATTTATAGGTTTATTATATTTAATAATTTGAATAATAAGCATAAAATTATGTTATATATCAAACATGCATTACAAAATGGATATTAAACATGAACATCAACTTGCAATACTTGCTCAAAGTATACAATTAAAAGACAATTTTCAATCAATCAAAATCGTATTAATATTTGCAAGTTTAAATTTAATAGTATAGAGGATGTACATGAAGAAATATTCATGTAAATGCATTTTCTTTAAGTTGTCTTTAATATTAGGATGGGGTGCAAATGAGTTGAGCTTTACCTTGTTCAAGCTTGACTTATTTATAATCGAGCGAGTTCAAGGCAAGCTTTCCAAATTTTTTGATGTCTCATGAGCTTAAATGAGCTTAATCGAGCCTATTAAATATAAAGTATAAAATAAAAGCCTATTAAATATTAAGTATAAAATAAAAGCCTATTAAATATAAAGTATAAAATAAATTATTTACTTTTTATTTAAAAATTAAAAAAATTATTAATAAAAGCATTATATTTCATGAATATTTATGATTTTTTATTAATAATTAAATTAACAAAATATTTTTATACATTTATAGATAATATATCAAAAATTAAACTTTTTACATAAATTAACAAGTTAACTCATGAGTTTTTTGTTGAGCCGGCTCACAAACTTAAATAAGTCGAGTATTGTCTAACTTAAGGTCGACCCATTTATTAAATGATATTTGTTAAACGAGTTTGAATGAGTTTTTATTGAATCGAGCTTCGAGTGGCTCATGTGCGGCTTGACTTATTTTGCACCCATATATGTGTGTGTATGCATGTATACAAGTAAATCTTTTGTTTTATTAATGGTTCTTTAGTTAAAAGTAGTTTGGATGTAGTCTAGTTTGTATATCAATTTGGAGATCGGCTAAATCAGTTTGATTTGATTGAAAGTCAAAAGAAATTTTTGGTTTTGTTCAAGTTTGGTACCTTTCAATATGTTATTTTGGAACAAAAAACGTGATCCCAAAGATATATGCTTTCTATAATCAAATTTGAATAAAAGTTCATGGAATTTCCATATTTGTATTTTTGTGGAACTAAATAACTTTATTCAAATGCTAAACCAACGAAGCTACCATTTAGTTGGGACTAGATCGCTAACCTAATACCTTTTTTTCCCAAAGAAAAAGAAATTTGAAAATTCTCTTTTCCTTCCCAAAGAAATTTGAAAATTTGAAAATGGCTTGCTATATATTGTCTATTTTATTTCTAATACGTACGGTATAACGCTATATTACAGTTTAACTCCTCTATGTTTATTTATTTAGAAACTAAATTTGGTTTCCTTAATGTCACCATTGAAGCGCAAAACCAACATGAGTGGAGAGGAAGAATTTATATGGTTCACCCAAAAGTAACTTGAAATTAAGGCTGAGTTGAGTTGATGCTTTCGCTGAATTTTATATAATGTGACAACGTTCTCTCTTCCATCTCTTCTGTTGCGCTTATTAAGATGAAAATTTCATTTGATTGCTAATTCTTGGCTTTCCTTTGTCTCTTTTCTGTGTGGATTGGATTTCGTAGTCGACTCCCCAAATGATTCATCTTTATCCATGCATTTGTACTCCAAGGATCATGTTGCTGAAAAAGTTTCTCATTCGGTAATTTCAAAGGAGACAGAAAGCCCAAATAAAAGCTATGGTGCATCCACAATGAATGTTACCCATTCATTTGTTTCTTCTGAGATAAAAGGTAGAGTTTTGGTTTTGCATCTGATAGTCCAATAATTTAATAGAGTTTATGAAACTAAAAATTACTTCCTTTAACTAAGACAAGTAAGGGTAGCATTATTAGTATTAGAACAAATTATGTTTTAAAGTCAACTTTTATAAATTTAGGATACATACTTCCTATCATCTTTCCTTTCAAAATTATTAGAATTTTTTCATGTGCGTAACATAGTTGTCTTTGATAACAATTTTATTTTTATATTACATTAAAAAGAATTTATTATTTTATTGAATGGAAAAATTTTATGTTACGACATGTATTATTTCAATGAATTAATAGATTTATAATTATTGGATTTTAATAATTTTCATTCCTATAAAAGATAATGTCAAATGTTATCTACAAAAAATCTAATTAAATATTTTTTGCTATATTTTAGTTGTATTATATTTTATTTTAATTAAAGCTGTTTAATCATATTTTATTTTACATTATATTTGTGATATATTTTTATTATATCATCATCAATTAATTAGCTATATTTTAATATAAGAATTCAAAAATAATTTAGATAATTAATAGTCCATAATATAGAGGGAAATACTATTGATTATATATCTAATATAGAAATTATATTTTAGTTTTAAACAAAATTTCATTCACAAATATAATAGAAATTAAAATACAAGTTATTTTCATTAATTATTTTTTATCATCATGAAAATATTTTAATTGATTGTTCTTAATAAAAATATAATTAAAGAATATATGAAAAATAAACTTGATCTATCATTAAGTATATTTCATTTTTAACTAAAATGATAAATTTTTGTACAATATTTATTTTATAAATATGATGTATTGGTTAATTGAATACTTGCAATACTATAATTGATATTATACATATTTTTTTATACTTATCATATTTAATTATAGAACATTTTAAATATATAGAAGTTAGTGTTAATGTAATTTATTTGTAATATATTTAATTTATTTTAATTGCACGTAATTTATATTTTATATGTATAATACAAACATGTGTAAAATTGATAATTATTTCTAGGATTCAATTAGTAGCTTTGCATTAATTTAGTTAATATAACTATTCATATTAAAATACAATTCTTCTAGGTAAAAATTAATATTTACATTAAGGTAGAATTCTTTTAAATAAAAATTAGTATTTACTTTAGAATAGTATATTCTTTCATTAATTTTCATATAATATTTATGGAGGAATGGTGGTTTTGAATTTTTACCTACCTATGATATGATGAATCTGTTATTTTTGCAGCTTGTAATTATGCCAAGGGTAGATGGGTACCAGACAGCAGGCGGCCATTATATTCTGGGTTTGGATGTAAACAATGGTTATCAGAAATGTGGGCATGTAGATTGACACAGCGAACTGATTTTTCCTATGAGGGATACAGGTGGCTGCCCGAAAATTGCCAAATGGAAGAGTTTGAGGCGACTCAATTCTTAGCAAGGTTAGTCTGACCTTTTAACATTAACTTATGTATATATAAATATTTATATTTATACTCTAATAAGAACGCAAACTGTAAACAAGATAAAGAACCCCCTCTCGTTCCCCCAAAATACAAGGGGAAAAGGGACTGAATACAAGAAACATTTTTTTAATGTTCCTTATTGTGTTTGCTGCCATCATCATTCATCTGAAAGCTGTTTAGTTAGTTGCAATCACCATTTTATTACAGGAGTGATACAACTTGCTTACTTGAACAAATCATGTAGCAGCTGACAAAGAGAAATAGGCGATTTTAGCATATCACTTGGGCACCTTCGTAGTTAAAACGTGATTCTTTCTTGCAAAATGACGTTATCTTTGTTGATATTCCAGGATGCAGGACAAAACAATTGCGTTTATAGGAGATTCTTTGGGCAGGCAACAATTTCAATCTTTGATGTGCATGGCTACGGGTGGGGAGTGGAGGCTAGATGTTGAGGATGTCGGAGCAGACTATGGTCTTGTCAAGCCGCGTGGAGCCATTCGTCCTGATGGCTGGGCATACCGATTCTCAAACACCAATACAACCATTTTGTACTATTGGTCAGCAAGCCTTGCAGACTTGGAGCCGTTGAACATCACTGACCCAACCACTGATGTTGCCATGCATTTGGACCGTGCACCAGCTTTCATGAGACGATTTCTCCATTGCTTTGATGTGCTGGTTCTCAACACAGGACATCATTGGAACAGAGGGAAAATTACAGCAAACCGTTGGGTGATGTATGTAGATGGGAAGCCCCTCCATGATAGAAAACTTGCCGAAATAGGGAAAGCCAAGAATTTTACTGTACATAGTATAGTCAGGTGGCTTGATTCACAACTTCCAAGTCATGCCCGACTTGCAGCTTTCTTTAGGACTATCTCACCTAGGCATTTTCGAAATGGAGACTGGAATAGTGGTGGTAACTGCGATAATACAACTCCTTTGACTGGAGGAAGCGAAGTTTCACAAGAGGAATCAGCCGATGCAGTTGTCTGGAGTGCTGTTAAGGGGACTCAAGTAAAACTTCTGGATGTTACTGCATTGTCGGATCTAAGAGATGAGGGTCACATTTCACGATACAGTGTTAAGGCAACACCGGGTGTAAACGATTGCTTGCACTGGTGCTTGCCTGGTATTCCGGACACTTGGAATGAACTCCTTGCTACTCAGATATAGTTAGTTTATGGCATTTGTGAAGTATAGAAGTGCCGAGATGCAATTTTTTGACTTTAAATTTATTGATTGGAGAGTGATTTTCTGCTGTTTATTTGCCAATGAATTAGTTGACTTTTATATCTATATATATAAAAGTCAAATGTCATTACTTTATGAATCCTGTGCTAAAGTTTCTCTTAATATTTTTAAAGACAATAAAGAATTAATAAAGAAAATTATTTGTAAATGTGATTTTAACATAGAATAGTCTCATTCAAGGTAATTCATACAATCATATGATTGATTAATATCATTATATTTTGTACTGATTCACCCACTCTGAAAAAATAAGATATTTAATGACATTATTATGTTCTCAAATCTAGTATAGCACTTTGAATCAATTTTTAGTGCATATTTTTTTATGCGGTATTCACACAACTATACAATGTTTTTGGTCTGTTGTATGTGTGTCACTGAGAATTGACCGGTATTGAATCAACGACAAAATAATAAGTAATGTAATAGTTGAACTTATGGTACTTAACTCATTTTATATAATTCTACCAATACTTCCAAACATTTAATATTTAATTTGGTTTTCATAAATTTATATGATTTTAGAAGTAATATTCTTGTCATTTCACATTTCACTTATTATGCAAATGATAAAATGTATTTAGTCAAATTCACATTATTGCCATTAGTAGAAGTAGTATAATTTTTTGCATTCGTTTAGAATCCTAAGCTCTAAATTAAGGAATGTGTAAAGAAATACAATACCAATAAAAACACGAATGAATATCAATCATATCCATTCAACATTAGGAATTACTAATTATTAAATCATTTTTATTATAACTTTGTTGTTGTTGTTCTTCTTATTATACAAGTGAAGAATATTGAACAAATAAAAATGGCACTACAAAATATAACAATATAACAATATATTTATTTAAAAATTATATCTACAATATGACGGTCAAAATATGTATTTTTGTGTTATGGATGCGAATATCAAAGAGAAAATGACATTTGAAGTAAGAATAAATAACATATGAGTTAAATTATGAAATTTCGCTTCTTATAATTTAAAAGCTAGAATTATTTCCTCCATTCATAATGGCTAAACACCCCCTCCCCTCTTCTTACACCATTTTTATTTTCTTTCTAACTTAAATCAAGAAGGAAAGAAGAACCCTTAACCCATTATTCCATCTTCTAACATAATACCCTAAGGGTTTGGACATTATTTTTCTTCTAATAATTTTAAGGGATTGATTTCTTCAATTTTTAATAAGTCATAACTCCACCCTAACCCATCCGTGTTTGTCATATACTATATATAGCAAGTTGAGAATAAATGCCTACAAGTGTATTTATTTGTTAAGAAAGACAACCTAACCTAACAATTAAAAGGGATTTGGAATATGGTTTTTCATATATTGGTAAGTTTCTAAGACCCCTAAATGCTGTTATATTGCTAGAATTTTGAGTGTTGCAAATGTGTTTTGAATTAATGGATTTAATTTAGTAAATACAATTAAGCTTTGATTAAAAGTTAAACTTATGTTAAGATTACCATAGGGGTTATTTACAACATCATATTAAAGGCTAAAGTTGTTAAAAATTACTACTCTAGTTTATGTATACAACCTTATGAGTGATTTATGCAATTTGATGGAGGTTTAGATGACTTATTATATCGTTGTATTGTTACTAGTATGTTATAAACCAAAAATTATATATTTGAGGTTATAAGCAACTATTCGTAGTCTCATGACTATGTTAATTGATGTATTGGACTATCTTAACTTGCGCTCATCAAAAGGTAACCATTAAGTATTGAATCCAATGGTGCTTAATAAAAGTAAATTATAATGTAAATTGAATATTTATACATTGGATATAAATAATGTAACAATACATACTTTACAATTTAAAGAAAATACTTTAACTTAGCAAACAAGTAATTCAATCCATTTGAACATTAATTACTAATCAAGGTATATTATCTTTATTAAACATTAGCATTCCATATATGATATTAACCATCTATCAAACAATAATTATTAAATCATATAGTAACCATATCACTAAATCATATTCTCAATCTAGATATCAATAATTATACTAATAAAATGTCATATAATGAATGGAATCATGCATTGCATACTTTTTAATTTACTTTATCATCATTGTTCTATCATATCTCTGGTTAATATGATCATATCTTATTTCAATTTGATTATCCATAACTTATATTAGGTAAGGTATCAACATCATAACCAACTAAATAGGGTATCAACATCATGACCTATTATTATAGAATGTATCAACATCATACCAACCATTGATTTTATTATGAAAGGGTATCAATATCATAATCAACCATTAAATATATTTGTATATCTATATATTATATCGTTTGAATTTCATAATTTCATTCAATATATCAAGGTGTATATGCATTCTCAAATGGCATAAGGAATGTTTCATAGTCATACAAAATCATTCTATATCATATGCCAACCGTAAATCATCTTGTAATCAATATCATGTACTAATCATAATCCATTATGCAATCAATATCATATGTCAATTGTAGATTATTTTATCTTTATAATTTTTTCATATTGATTCACCCTATATTTAAACAGTTAATATTAAATACAAACTTGTTTCTACTTCCATTTATGTTGCAACGTAAGGGCAACAACTTATCTATCTTGTGTACCTGTCATATGTAATTTCTTAGCATTTTAATCATACATTAACTTATTGATCATGTATGGTTTAATCTGTCACACCCACATTAGTAACATCCTTGGTGTGTTGCACTATATGTATGTGATATGATAAATGAATGTTATAAGTAGGATGTGTATGGTAATGTTATAAGTGTGCATGCTTTGAATTGATATATGTGTCTAAGCATGTTTAATTGGTTATGCATGAAATGATGTTGTGACCTCTTGATTTACTTTAAATATGTGTTATGCATGGATGATGAAATGTGTTGGATTATAAGATGATAAGAGTGATAGGAAGGATGTGAAGAAGTGTAGTGATTAAGTATGGGATGTTGCCGCCTTATTTAGAAGCATGACTTCTTTGGAGTATGAGGGGTAAATATTATGTTTAGGTTGATGCTATGGAGGTAGTGGTTGCGTATTGTGTTGGGATTTTTATTAGGTACCTTAAGGGCCAAGATTAGAGTGGCATATGTCTCATTGAAAGGGAACTGGTACAGGTATACGGGTTACCGTATGGGTGTACCAGTCATATGAGGTGAGTGGTGTGGCCATACGGTTGACCATACCAAGTGACATTATGTTCCTGGAGATTGTAAGGGCGTACCACTATGTTGTACGACTGTACTGTTACTCATAGGAAAATGATGTATCAGTAGAGCATCAGTCACATTGAAGTGGTGCGGGTGTATCAATGGATGATACGGTTGTACCAGATGGAGCTTTTGGGTTTGTACGGGTGTACAAGTGTCACATCCACATTATTAGCTTCATGATAAGTGTCATATTCACACACATGCATGTTATGCATATGTTTAATGAATGCTTGCTTACTACATGAAATGCATGAATACGATATGATGCAAAGATGCTTTGATATAAGGTATGAGAAATGAAACATTCTATGGATAAAGGAATGACATATAGAATGAAATTAATAGAGAAAGAAGTGAATGAATGTTTTGGATGAAGAGTGATGCTTTGGCAAGTTTAACGTATTACTGTATGATAAAGTATAAATTAAGATGGGCATGTACAAGTTAAAGTAAAAGTAGAAATAATGGTGAGGTAAATTGTAAGTTAGGATATAAAAAGGATTACATGAAAAGTAAAGGTTAGAGTTGGAAAATAAAAAAATTATGTAGAATTTATATTCATGAGTGGAAGATTAAGTAAGCCTTATGTATAATATGATGTAAGAAAGATATTTTAATTGATAAGAAGGAAAAGAAGTA
>CANYBF011715033.1:0-14906 GCA_948192965.1 Dalechampia spathulata | reverse complement strand
ATAAAATTATTTAAATAAAATATCTAAGTTTGCTTACAAAGTATAAAAGTATTATGGTGGTGGTTGTTATATTATAATAAATTTGGAATTTCAAGAATCAAGAGATGAGCACAACAGAGTCCAAGATTGGCATCAGAAGATTATACATTTTTGTTATGGTTGATTTATTTGCTTTCCCGCTGGAGTTTTTCATGGCACTTGGCATACAAGGAATCAACTTCACATGATTTCAACAGAACAAAGAAAACATAAATAAAAACACAGCTTCTTCATGCTTAAAGAAAATATAATCTAGACAATATCACCAAAGCTTCATACTTTAAAGTTGCTTGTGATCTCTAATCTCCCAGTTCCTTTACAAACAAGGAAAAGTGGTCTTTCCTCCCATTTTCTCGGTGGAAATGAGATTGTAGCATGTCTGCATCTATGGTTAACTTGAACTGACTTAAGATTTTGCAATTTTTTTTGAAAAGAGACTTGGTCTGCATCTGCTGTTCATATGATTACTAATATGTGTGCATTATACGTATATATGCATTTGCTTTAATATTTGGATCTTTTATTGATTCAAATTATTGCAATCTCTATGATTTTAGAATAAATTTTGAGGATATCTTTTTGTTTCTTTGTAGGCTTGGGAGCTCACTCTCATAAGAGTTTCAAACAACAACAACCATTAGGTTTGGTGCTACCATTGACATATCTAATCTCAACATATATTCAGAGAATCGTTTTGAATAAGGTATCATCTCATTGTATCATTGTCCATGTTTTTATTTTTTTTGTATGATGGAATGCGTATACTTGTTTAATGCTAAGTTAGATAATTATGTGGGTGGCATTTATTTGTAAGAGCTAATATGCTTCATAAGAGCACGACACATAGATACAACCTTAGACATTATTTGGGTTTAGTCTGATTTTCAGAACTATTATATATATACATATATAAATAAGTCGTGTTGGAAATGAGAATAAGCTTGATATTAATGCTTATGGGTGTCACATTCAATACAAAGCCAAAACTGGGCATACAAGCTTAATTAAACTAATATGAATGTATATAAATATTACAACATTCTAACACTTTCACTTTCAATAACTTGCAACATATAAATGTATATCTTTATATTATATAATTTGTTTTTGATTAAAGATTATATATATATATATATATATATATATAATAAATTTATATCAATAAATGTATAGTAATTAATTACAATGAATATTTATTATTATATTATTATTGATAGATAAATAATTTTTAATATTATAAAAATTTAGAATGGCTAAATTTTACTGTTTCATATGTATGGATAAACTCTTTAATATTATTTGCTAAATAATATTATATAGAATGACTTATAACATTCATTTTTTGTACACTTCAACAGAAAATAAATTATTAATATTCAAATGAAACTAAAAAATTATTTTACCAATAAGAATTAAAGAATCTAATTATTTCATTACATATGATCGTGGTCATGTACACTTCAATTTTTTTTCTTTTTCCATGTAGTAGAATATTTTTACATGAACTTTAACTCCAAATAATTATTTTTTAAAATAATATTTATTATTTTTTATAAGAAATTATGCACACCAATATGAAAAAATTCTGAATATTATTATAATATAATGGCATAATATTTTAAAAATTACCTTAATTATATTTAATTAATAATGTAAAATCATAAATATTTGTGTAATATCATGAAAATTTACATATTTTTTTGTAATCAATATAAATCATTTAATAATTAATAAATTTATCAAATAAAATTCAAATTTTTTATAATGAAAATATTAGAAATTAATAAAACTTATCAAATAAATATTGAAATAAAAAGCTCATTAAATAATAATCAAAAGTAAATATGTATTACAATTAGATTTATGAAATTTATCAATGAAATTAATTTATAATCATAATACAATATTAATGTGAAAAAAAATTAAAAATTTATTGATGACATTCATATTTGAAAATTGAAGAAAATATAAAAGAGAACATGTTATAGAATCTTATCTTCTTAAGCAATTATTATACAAAGGAATCAATCATAAATGCTTGTGTCATGAAATATGATCTCTCAATCCAATGTCATTCAAACCAAATCAAAACAAAACAATAAACTTTCGAAAAAAAAGACCAACCTAGATGGCTACTCTAGTACCTGTCATTTTATTATTATAATAATCAATTGTTCTTTTTCAAGTGGAATATGTACCACTACCTTTCTGAAATTAGTATGATTTGTATGACCAATAAACCATGCATCAAATTAGTATGATTCCTATTATCAATATATACATGTATTTGATTTTTGTATGTATTGATTTAATGAATTTAATAGGATAAATTTGTAATAATATATGATAATAATGATTAATTAGTGCTAAACAAGCATTTCAACGATGTCTACCAATAACTATCGAAGTTGGATGTATGAGGCATATATTGATGGTGGTTACAAAAATTTAGAATTTGCGAATAGAGTTAGACAATTCATGGATTTTGTAGTAACTCAAGAAGTATGCATGAGTAATGGATTAATGAGATGCCCATGTTCAAGATGTAGAAATGTTTATTTCCAAACTATGGATGATTGTAATATTATCATGGTGAAGCATACATTTATGGGGGGGAATGAATGTGGTGAGGAAAATGAAAATGTTGGAAGATGGGGCATTGGTGGAGAAACATCTAGTAGTCATGAATTTGAGGGGACGGTAAACTTGGATCGTGGAATGGTACTAGATTGTTTTAGGAATTTCAATGATAATATTGATATTGAAGAAGAAACTCCTAATATTGAAGCCCAACAGTTTTTTGATATGTTGAATTCATGTGATGTTAAGTTATGGCCTGGTTGTAGTAAAATGTCTAAGATGTCAGCAGTTGCTCGTATACTTAACATAAAAGCATATCATCATATATCAGAGCAAGGATATAATGATGTCATGCAATATTTGCAAGATGCATTGCCAGAAAATAATGAAATGGTTCGAAGTTTCTATGATACAAAGAAGTTAATAAAAGGGTTAGGTTTATTAGTAGAGGAGATAGATTATTATAAGCATGGATGTATGTTATATTGGAGGGTAGATGCAGAAATCGATCATTGTAAGTTTTGTAATCATCCTAGATATAAGACAGGTAGACTTTGGAATGCACATCAAAAATTAGAAGCATATAAAAAATTATTCTACTTTCCATTGACACCGAGGTTGAAATGGTTATATGCTTCAAAAGCAACAGTTGAACACATGCGATGGGCTGAGGAGCATTATCAAAAAGAAGATATAATGTGTCACCCGTCTGACTCTTTGGTATGGAAGCATTTCAATACAAGTTTTCCTGATTTTACTGCAGAAAGTTGAAATGTCCGTTTAGGCTTATGTACAGATGGATTTCAACAATTTAGACAGTCAGGACAATAATACTCTTTATGGCCAGTGATATTAACAGCCTATAAGTTACCACCTGGTATGTGTATGAAGGAGAAATATATGTTTTTGACATTGATAATTCCAGGGCCAACCAATCCTAAGCAAAAACTTGATGTTTACTTGCAACTACTTATTGCTGAACTGAATAGCTTATGGGAAAATGGTGTCATGACGTATGATGTTTCAAAAAAATAGAATTTTCTAATGTGTTCTACTCTGATATGGACTATAAGTGATTTTTTTGCATATTTTATGTTGTCTGGATGGAATACAACAGGGAAGTTAGCATGTCCATATTGTATGGATAATTCTCAAGCTTTTTACTTTACAAATGAGGGTAAAACATCATAGTTTGATAACCATAGAAAATTCTTACATGAGGGATATGATTTTCATCGAAATAAGTATGGTTTCAAAAAGAATCATATGGAATGGTAACCTCCTCCTCCAATCAAGACAGGAGAACAATTATTAACAGAAATTGAAAAGTTGGGTTTACTAAAAATCACTAATCTAGAGGCAGAAGATGTAAATAGTGGATGGAAAAAAAGAAGCATATTCTGGGATCTTCCATACTGGAGTTCGTTATTAATTCGACATAATTTGGATGTAATGCATATTGAGAAAAATGTATTTGATAACATCTTCAATACTGTCATGAACATTTAGGGTAAAATAAAGGATAATGCAAAATCAAGGGCCGATTTTAAAATTTTTTGCAGAAGAAAGGAACTTGAACAAGATGCTCATACTGGTGAATATCCAAAGGCATGTTACACTTTGGATAAACAATCAAAAGGTATTCTTTATGAGTGGTTGAAAGATGTGAAGTTTCCAGATGGATATGTGTCAAACATGGGAAGGTGTGTAGACATGCGGAAGTAAAAACTATTTGGGATGAAAAGTCATGATTGTCATGTTTTTATGCAACGATTGATACTGGTTGCATTGCATTAGCTTCTATCGACTAATGTATGGCAAGCAATAACTGAGATATCATTATTTTTTAAATCGTTAACTACAAATAAGATATCAATTGAAACGATGTTGCAGTTAGAAGGAGATATAGCAGAAATTATTTGTAAACTGGAACGTATCTTTCCACCTAGTTTTTTGATGGTATGGAGCACCTTCCAATACATTTGCCATATGAAGCTAGAATTGTAGGCCATGTACAATATAGATGGATGTATCCATTTCAGAGATTTCTTCGATATTTAAAACATAATCTCAAAAATAAAGCTAGAGTTGAAGGTTCAATTTGTAATGCTTATTTGGTTGAAGAGGCAACACATTTTTGTTCCTTCTACTTTAAACCACACGTATATACAAAGGATCGAAGAGTTCCATGCAATGATGATGGGGGGTGCAATGCCTAAAGTCCCAGGGACTTTATCAATTTTTCAGTGTTCTGGTCATCCATATGGAAGGTGTCAATTCAAATACTTAAATGAACAGGAGTACATTATTGTTCAAACGTATATTCTACTGAATTGTTAGGAAGTGCAACCTTTTATCAAGTAAGTTTTAATTTCAATAGTTATGTTTCTAACCAATTTCATATAATAATAAATACATTTTGATCTATAGTATCTATGTATGACAGCATGTACATTGATGAATTGCGTGTAATGTCCTACAATTACGGATGCGAAAATTGACATCTCTCTTAAAAATAATCTTTCCTATTGGTTTCAAACTTATGTAAGTCACATAACTTTTTATCACTTGAGCATAATTAATTTATACGGTAAATAAGTACTTATTAGTGTACAATTATTTTTGTATAAAATGGGCAATTAATAATTTCATCAAGAATAATTTCATAGCGGCCCTTGCACTTGGTCCTTTGAAGAAAGTGGAAACATATCTATTTTACTTTATTAATGGCTACAAGTTTCATACTCAAAGTCATGCATCTAAATGGGCATAATAAATAGCGGTGTTTGTATAAAAGGATCTAATTACACTATTGATTATGATGATTATTTTGGTTGTCTCAATGAGATCCTTGTGGTGGAATACATGGCATTACCTTTGAAGCATACAGTTTTATTCAAATATGAATGGTTTGATCCAACACCCAACATTGGTACAAAGGTTCATAATAAATATAAGCTTGTTGATGTCAATTTTTCTAGACGATTAAATAAATATGAGCCTTTCATACTTGCATCATAAGCTATGCAAGTTTCTTACTTGTCCTATCCAAGCTTGTGTAGAGATAAGGTGGATTGGTATGCTATTTGTAAGGTGAAACCCAAATCAGTAATTGACTTACCAGAACAACGATTAACAAATATTGCTGCATTTCAAGAAGATTCTCATGATAATCATGAAATTGATGATTCGACCAATGATCATGTTCATTCCGTAACTCATCCTGATGGATGATTCATTGATATTACTGATGGTGAAGAGGATGACATTGATGATGATGTAATGTTTAGTACATCATCTAATGATGTTGATGAAATTGACGATGATGACATTGATGGAAGTGAATGATACGAGTAATTTTATGATATTACAAATTCTTTTGCACATAAAAATATCATTATGTTATTTCTACTTTTCTTTATTTTTATGATATATTATAAATATTAATTATGTGTATTTCTAATTATCACATTATTGTCGTGTAGCTATGGCACGAGGCCTTGGACATGGAGGTTGACATCATCCCCATGCTACTTTGCCATCTACCTCTTCCCCCACATACACTGACATCATAGAGAGCAGCTACTCAGACATCTACACCACCACATATTCCTATTATGGAAGTTGATCCATCGACTACAACTGACATTGGTTCACAGCGAGCAGTACATCGTGATATGGCTACAGATCATGTTCCAGATTCACAGACTTCTACACCTCCTGTTCCATAGTCATTTCCATTTACACCTTCTACTTCTGCATCTGGATGTACACCAGCTTCAGCATCTATTTCTGCTTCATCATCACCTACTACAATATCTGATTGTGCACCAGAAATTACTAGTCGACATCACCGTATTGAGTGTTATATTGACCATGGGATGTAAGATTTTCTAACTTTTCATTTTAAATATATTGTAACATGTATATATTTTGAAACTTTTTCATATAAAATTTCAATTTTTGATAGATTGTAGCCATCTTATAGAGTGTCAGCACATATGAGGGAAATATTTAGCCAGAGATTAGTAGCAGAGGGTACTTCCTGGGCATCAGTACCATCACATGTTGTCTTGCTATATTGGGAGGAGTTTAAGGTAACAAGTTGGTATTTAATGCTTTCAATGAATTTATTATTTAATGCTTTCAATGAATTTATTACTAATTTTACATGATAATCTTAAATTTTTTTACAGAAACAATTTTATTGGGATGAGACAAAATTCTCTGTTGAGGTTATGTACCAAGCTTGAAGGGACAAGGCATCGGCACGGTAACCATTTATATCATTTTAAAAATAACGTATAATATAAAATTTATGGAAGTATGTTTCCATTAACACTTATAAATTTATGTAACAGGTACAGAGATATGATGAATAAATTCAAGATAAAGAGAAAGCAACCTGTTTTCTATAGTGATTCGACTTGGGCTGCCTTTGGGAGTTGCCTGAAACACAGCTACAGAGTGCTAAGGCTTCAAGAAATTATCGTGGTTCATCTGGACATGGCATTTCTACTTACACTTGTGGCTCAAAGACTATGTCTCGCCACATAAGAGATTGGGTAACTTTGTTATTTTATCATTAATCAATTCATTTTACTTTTATTTTTGCTTATTATGGATGTGTTTGCCATTTAGATGGAGCAAAATGAGGGCCGAGAGCCAACACCTCATGAACTTTTCATGTACACTCATACACAAAAACATGATAGGGTAACTTTCATCGATGACAAGTCACATGAGATCAATGTAAGTATGACATTTTTTACTAATATCATTGTAATTTATGTAATTCAAATTAATGTCATTGTATTGTATAATTTTATTAGGATCGGGTGACACATATACAGGAGGTAGCAAGGTAACAAATTGACATCATAGATGACTCCCGTACATATCTAGACGTTGTAGGTGGGACCTTGAAGGGGCACATTTATAGGATAGGTTCAAAGGCTAATAGCTACTACAGTGGCTCATCAGTTAGCACATCTTCTTTTGGAGCACCTGGAGGTTCTACTCAATCACAACCACATTTAGACGATGTTATTACTGCAATGATGATCGAGTTGTACAGCAGTTACGAGTTGATCAGAATGTATCTGCGCCATCTTCCTCCTAGCCAGACCATTCTGCTCCATCTGGTGATACCACTACTGCAATTGATACTTTTGCTCTACCATCAACAGCTGCTCCTCCTGATTCTATTGCACCAGATCCTGATACCGATGCTCCCTAATGATGTATTGCTTTATACTCTTTTAATTTGTTATTTTGTTTACTTTACTTTTTCATTTATTTTGTTAAACTTCAATGACATTGTACTATGATTATTTAGATTGAATTGTAGACTTTGGAGAAGTTTCTGAATGATTGATGTGATAATTATAGAAGTGTTGTTTTAACAAGTATCAAATTATTAGATCTTTATATTACAGAGGAAATTCTGCCGGATTTTTAGTAAAATTAATTATTTTATAATTTTATGTATTAATATTTTAATTCAAAATTCAAGTATAAGTTTATATAAAATTTTATTATAATTATATCCAATTTTTCATATTTTAAAAAAATATTAAAATATTAAAATATTAAAAAATTAAATTCAATTAATTTTTAAGTTTAATGACGGAAATAGTTACGAAATTCCGTAGCTAAATAGCTATGGAATTAGCGATGAAAAATTCTATCGCTATTTCGCAACAAATAGGAGACGGGAATTCTGTAGCAATTTAGCTACGGAATTAGCGACGGCATGTATTCCGTCGCAAAATAGCTACAAAATTAGAGACAGAATTTTTGTTGCTAATTAGCAATGGATTAGCGACGAAACTAGTTCCATCTCTATTAGCGACGGAACTAGTTCCGTCGCTAATCCGTTATAATAAATTTAACGTCAAATGATTTACCGATGAAATGTTACCGTCGTTATTTTCGTTGCCATACCAAATAGTGATGGCAAATTCCCTTATAGTGACGGCAAAGTTCTGTCGCTATTTTACTTGATTTTTGTAGTGCATGCTACCAAACAACCCTTATATATAAATATCATTCATATAATTTAAATAAGCCACACCAGGTAAATTTTAACGTCTCTGTTGTTATACACACACATAATATTTTACTATCCATAAACTATATAATGATAGTTGCATAACAAAAACTTTCATTAAGAATACGTTATATTATTAAAATGTATTTTTGAGGGTCATACAAAACTTAGAGTATTGTGATTGTGTTGGTGCCTCATTGATCCGAATGCCCCTCTAAAGTATTATAACCTATGTTCATCAAACAATAAATGCTAAGTATAAAACTCAGTAGTGTTTAATAATGATTGTACTATAATTTTTAATTTTATTATATTTGTAATAAATAGAAATAATTAATAAAAATATTTGGCAAATAATCATATCATAAATTCATAATAAATATTGCAACCAATTAACTACATAATCAATAATGAAATATTATTATAATAATTCTCTATGAACAACTCTATATATCATTTATCATTTTCATGGATCAACCATATTATCTCTCTCTATATTAATAAAATAATAATGATATGCTTCATGTCAATGAATACAAATATGGATTGTATTCCTCTTTTCTCTTAGCAATAATGTGCTATATGATAATGAATACGATTATGAATTGTATTCCTCAATTCTCTATAATTTCATCATTTTTCTATGATCATATCAATCTTATATCTGATTGTGCATAATCTATACTAGGTATATTTTTCAATTGTTTATTTTTTCTCAATATATCTCTATAATTTATGTATTTTTTGTATTCTATTTCTATATCATATCTATACATATAAATTTATTTCATCCTTTGTATATATATATATAATTGTACCTCCCTTATTCCTTTAAAATATTATGCTAATAATGTATGATGCATGACTTATGCTTTTACTATATGTGCATTTATGTAATGTTGACTTAACTGTAAAATAATAACATTTTAGAATATTTAAATAAATCATGTATCCAATTAAATAAATATTAATTGAATATTCATAATATTATATGATGATTTATCTATAATGAACAAGCCTTTATATTTTACTTGTAAATCTCATTTATAAATAATTAATATTAAGCACAAACCTATCTTATCCTTACCATTGTCCATTCGAGGAGAAAAAATAGTGATTTCTCTATTTTGTGTGCCTGATTCAATATGCTTTAATACCACCCTACAAGAATCCCTCTCTTCTAACAAGTGGTGGATGAATTCTCTATGAGATTATGAAGGTTCTAATCTATTACCAATCTAATAACCATCACTTATGCTTAAGGGATTATCAATTAATTCAATCCACTTTTAAATCCTTTAAGCAGTAAATTCTTGTCCATTAGCCATAAATACTCCATTTCCACTTTTCTTCCCAACAAGTTGGTTTAATCCACCAAGTAACTTAATCTTATCTAACACCAACTCTTCCTAACCATAAATATAATTTAAATAATTGCTAATACCAACTTAATAATCAATTATTATTCTTATATTTTAATATGTTTAAATACTTAAATTATTAAATCTTTAAACCCTTCTAACTTGCCAATTTGTTCAAAATTAAATTATCATACATTACATAACTTAGTCATTTCTCATTCATTTTTTTATTTTAATCTTGCTAATTAACTAAATTAATTAATTAATTAGAAAAGAATGTAAAACTATATTCTTTATAATATTCATCTCTATTTTATACTATATCATTGTGCACTTCTTATTTAAACTATTTTAAGATATGCATAATTTAATTAAAGCTATTAACTAAACATATTTTAATGTCTATAAATAAATAATTATATAAATAATTAAATATTAATAAATAAATAATGAACTAATGGGCATGACATAAATTCAATAGAAACAACCAATACATCAAGAATAAGTGATGAACATGAATTATTAACATTAAGAATATGCACATACTTTCATCAATTATTCTAGAAAATTTTTAAACATGAGTATATGATTTTATTTGATAAATATCATGCCCTAAACATCATTAAATCACCATAAGTTTCTTAGAAATTAATTACATAATAAACCCTCCAAAATCCAAATTGTCACATACCCAACAAAAATTCAAAATAGTAAAATTTCAACATGTTTCTGTATCTTTGATGCAATTACCATGGCTTTCATACCAATGTTGGTTTTTAATATTAATTAAAATTAGAAGACATCTAAATTTTTTCAATTTTATAAAAAAATTAAATATAAATCTAGCATCAAACACTCATGAAAACACACCATAAAAAGGAGTCATTGCGTAGAGTTATGTAACACTTACAAGTAATCTTGTTTTCTTTTAATCTTTACTTTACACTATGGTTATTACAAAGCAAAAGTCACCAAATTAGGTATACCTCCAAAACATAATCCACACCAAATGAGGAATGCAAGCAAACAAAATTCTTTATATTTATAGTTTAGCATTAGGAATACACTTAACCCTAATGGCTTAAGTTGTGCTTGTGACATGCACAAGTCTTTGGCATATGACTATCATATGCCTTAAAAGCCTCTTAAGCCCAATTCATGTGCATTACGCTTTTAACTAAAATACTTTTCATGGCTTATTTTATTATTTATAAGTGTATGACCTTGTGGATTCTTAATATGTTGGCAACATACCAAATATACTATTAAATTATTTAGTCAATAAATTTGTATGTAAGTCAAGAGTGGTGTCTAATCAGACATCATGACTATCCAAATATTAAGAGGCCAATGGTTTGTCTTCAATCCTTTCCATATTAGATACCACTACAATAAACTCCTTTTATCATCCTCTATCTTATTTAGGTCTGAGTATGTATTAATAGCAACTTAGTGCATGATCAAATAATATTAGATCATGTACCATAATTTATATTCTTAAAATACCCTTAAGAATCTCATTCACCCATAGGCATTATTTTATGACCAAAGATTCTTGAATAATGGATTATTAAATGAACAATGAGATAATCCCCTATAATTAATTAGCATAGTGAGTTCTATATTAATATACAACTAATTTCAATTACTTGACACTATACCCAATCTTTAAGCTATGAATGCCTCCTACAAAGGAATAAAGAATAAGAGTACATTAAAAGCATAACAATCAATAGTTAAGATAACCTTGATATCTCAAGTATAAGGATATTTGCACTACAGATATGAGTGAGATATGATTTCATAAACATAGCTCAATTATCTATATGAAATCTCATTGGCAAGGTTTCTAATGAACTACTACTTTACTATTCATCCACATGTTTACTTTAGACATCTCATATCATAGTGTATGAGAAACACTCTCTCAAGGAAGTGTAACATGTGTTGATCTATCTGCATTAATAATATTCATTCTTATTAATACCATGATCAGTGATGATTTAAATATTGAATATTTGCATACAATAAGAACCTCATACCATAAACTCTTTATGATCTCTCTTGTATCTTTCCAATATCATGAAGTTCATTATTTAGCTTAATTCTTCAAGCAACACATGTATAATAAAATAAAATATTAAATAATAAATAATGTCTTTTATTAATAAGCATGTAATAAATATTATAAGACATGCATGATGCTCTAAAGCATACTACTAATACCTACAATAAAGCTATAAAAGATCTTTCAAAATAAAAGAATAAGAAGAAGGTTAAGTTATATATAAAGTGGAAATTGATTCACCTCTAGAAGGTGAGACATGACCATACTCTTTAACTCATTTGGAGTCTAAATCTTCAAGTATATTAGCGGAGTAATTATAGTAAAGGTAGCTTTAGCAGTTGATTCATTCTCATCTTAAACAAGAATATTGACTTTAGTTATTCTTATCACAATTATACAGTGAAACATGCTTTTATAAAATGGTTAATAAATTCCTAATTGTTTAAAATTTATTAAGCAATCTACAAAGGATATGTAAAATTTTTTTAATCAATGAAGCATATATCATCTTCAAATTTATCATTGGTTTCAAATACTTGTATCTACTAAGTTTTTTTCCTATTCATAAACAATGTAGATATTCACTTATACCACTATGACATAACATCTCCATGTCAAATCAACACATATGTTGATTATATAAATGTATCACATGTGTTCATACAAAATGAATAACTTTACATTACTACCTTTATACTATCTATATATACATAATAGTTGCATCCATACTCAAATCTTATTGGAGTATGTTAAGTCATATGCCTCTAGGCTTAAAATGTCACTTGTCAATGATTGACCAATCTCTCTCTACCCCAATATTGCTAACTTTCATTCATCAAATGATAAATATTGAGTATAAAATTTAGTAATGCTTACACATGTGAATGTAATGAAAATAATCATAATAAATAGCTTGTATATTTTGGGAATAATCAAGGTATATTTTGGGATGCATTTTAGATTAATATAATCTCAATATAATGTAATAATCATGTTATCATAATATATATCATTCGTCATTAAACATTTATGCATGTTTTTTGTATTATAAACTCAAATAATTATGTTTATATCTCAATATAATATATTACCAATCTATTATATGACCAACACAATGATATCAATTATATGTCATAATGTGATAATATGATGCAAGTAATGCATTTCTTATCTCATCTATGTCCATTCCTTTGCCCACATTACTCCCTTCCCCCCACACTGTCACACCTCCAAGTGGAGACATGTCCCGTAATGAAACCCTGAAACTCCTCCATCGAGCTCCAAAATTTCATCACAAGGGAAGACAATCACTAATCATATATCATCACAAATAGGTCAAGCATGCCAAAGAATTTTTAACAAAATATAATTCTGATATTCATACTAAAAAGATAAGACACAACACCGAAGCATCTGTTACATGCAACGAGTCACAAATATAAAGAAGGTTATAATTATGCCCAGTGGCATCAACAAGTAGTAGTAGTTGAAGCAACGCAACCTAGTGTTACTGCCAAAAATGAAAAGAGCATAGGCAGCATACACAGTGCCTTTAGGAGTCCGCCTGACTAAGTCCCGGGCAACTTTCGTGAGAATCACCGAAGTCGTATACCACACTACCAACAATTAATGCTAACCCCGTCTAACTTCTGATGTGCTTGGACCTGCGTTCATCAAATGACAAACGCTGAGTAAAACTCAGTGGTGCTAATATATGAAGGCAACAATTAATAATATTCAAATATAGAAAATTTAAGGGTATAACATAAAAATCATTATCACATGGAAACATAAAATCACATATTAGTAATATTTACTTATTATAGCGTACGGCTCAAGTTCCAATGTAAGCATATTCACCTGTATATACTGTAAAAATTCTCGTCTCATTATCTCGTAGTAACTGGATTCATCTTTGATTTTCATTCATAGCATCATAAATAATTCACGTATTTCCACAACCACAATATTCATTTCCATTTAATATAAATGTATGCAATTATGAAATGAATTTATGAGAATGCAATGTTTTGCACTCTCCTTCAATCAATCTGTTTTGCTGTCGTATCTCAATTGGCCAATTATATTTTCAATCATAATATTTTCTGGAATGCGACTGTACTCAGCATTCAATAATAATAAATAACATACACGACTGAACTCAGCGTATGGGAAGCAACTGTACTCAGCTTCCTTATAAATATCTCAATACATATTCAATCTCAACATTTCACAATAACCTCACTTTTCCGTCCTTATGACGCCATGAAATGATGTTATGAAATACCAATGCATTATCTTATGATGAACATGATTTATGTGATATGATGCATTGGAATATTTATATGAATATCATGAGGTATCTCAGAGCATACGATTTATAATTACTATGCAGTGCGTGTGTGGTATTATCTCAGACTTATTTATTTAAGTCGAGTATGATAGCACTGACCTTCAGGGGCTTTCCCCTTGTCAACACATCTCGGGGACACGTGAACAGGCTTCTCTGTAGGTCCTGTAATTATATATATATATGCACTTAGTAATAATAATAAAAGAGTTTCACTCATTTATCAATCACATCAATCATGTAATTCACACCAATTATAAAATAATAATAGAATAAGCATCAAGTAATTATTTACATTAAATAATCATTTCTCAATTTTTTTAAAGGAAAAGAAATAAATAATGTATTTAAGAATAATACATAATATAATTAATAAGGAATTTAATTGATAAAATAAGTAACCCTATGATATCTACTTCTAGAATTATCCTTGATCATTAACTAAGATAGTGTACC
>CANYBF011714416.1:0-17968 GCA_948192965.1 Dalechampia spathulata | reverse complement strand
TATAATATTAATTATAAATTTACTAATTCTTTATTCATTCTTACTTTACATGTCCTAATTCCTTAATATCACCTCAAAATCTTCACTTAAATAAATACGACCTAATTTTGACATCATAAATAAATTTTAATCTAAAATTTTCAAAATTTACATATATCTAATTTCAGTTAATACAAACACAATGGTTAAAACCATTAAATCAAATTTACTGTATATAACTCAGAATCCGCATTTTAGTGCCGTTTAACATCTATTTTAAGGGTTGTGACAAAATTTTCAATATCATCTTGTGATCTTTAAACTCAATTTTTATCATAAACTTATCACCATAATTATAATTTCATATCATTTTCACACCAGTAACATAGAAAACATAACATAACATCAATTTATGAATGCACAATAAACTACTACATGTAGGATATGACATCCATGTACTTATTTAATACTCATTTATTTAATTTATAAACTTCATTAACCATTAAACTTATTTATCTCTGTCTATATACTGATACACGTATATATATATGTTATGTACATTTCTCTTTCATATAATTCATTTATACGATCCCTAATATGATTAAGTTATAATACTCCATCTTCAATAATAATTATCTTAATTCTTAAATTGCATACATTTTCTTGCTCTAATATACATGCATTTAATCGATCACCTTAATTAAATATGCTAACATTTATTATGCGTATTGGACTTCATTATTATCTCAATATTATCATTCCTTAATCCTGATAAATATTTCTTTTTATCATTAAAATATTTATGAACTATCACCTCAAAATACATAATTGTTAATAATTTCACATCATCACCTAATTTTTAATCTTATATAGCGAATTTGCATCACTTAATTATTATTTCCATATATGCTACAAATGAGGGTGTAACACTTTTGCACCCGTTGCTAGATTAGAAGCAATTAGAATGTTGTTGGCATATGCATCTCATATGAATTTCAAACTATTTTAAATGGATGTCAAAAGTGCATTTCTAAATGGTTTTATTCAAGAAGAAGTGTATGTTGAATAACTCCCTATTTTTGAAGATTTTAACTTTCTAAACCATGTTTTCAAACTCTCCAAAGCTTTATATGGACTTAAACAAGCTCCTAGAGCATGGTATGATAGGTTAAGCTCATTTTTGATTGATCATGGTTTTGAAAAAGGCAAGGCAGACACCACACTCTTCATTAAAAACTATAAACATGATATTTTTCTTGTGCAAATTTATGTTGATGATATTATATTCGGTGCTACTAATGAAGAGTTGTGCAAGAAATTCTCTAAGTGTATGCAGAGAGGATTTGAAATGAGCATGATGGAAGAATTGAAGTATTTCTTAGGACTTCAAGTCAAGAAATGTGAAGATGAAATCTTCATCAACTAAGTCAAGTACACTCAAGAGATATTGAAGAAATTTGGAATGGATGATGCTAAAGCAAGCAAAACACCTATGTGCACTACAACCAAGCTTTCATTGGATGAGAGTAGCAAACAAGTAGATCAAAAGAAGTATAGAGGTATGATAGGTAGTTTAATCTATTTAACTACTTCTAAGCCTAATATTATGTTTGTTGTATGTATGTGTACTCATTTTCAAGAATCACCTAGGGAATCTCACTTGAGTATTGTGAAAAGTATTTTCAAATACTTAATTGGTATTATGCATTATGGCTTGTGGTATCCTAGAGGTGTTTCATTAGACTTAATTGCTTTTTCTGATGCTAACTTTGCTGAAAATGTATTAGATAGGAAAAACACTTTTGGAACATGTCATTTTCTAGGAAATTGTTCTTGGTTTGGCAAGAATCAAAATTGTGTTTCTTTATCTATTACTGAAGTTGAGTATATATCTACTGGTTGTTGTTGTGCCTAAGTACTATGGATTCAAGAGTAACTAAGAGATTATAGTGTTTGTGTGATATGTACATCTATCAAATGTAATAATACTAGTATCATAAATTTGTCTAAGAATTCTATATAGTATTCTAGAAGTAAACAAATAGATGTTAGACATCATTTCTTGCATAATAATGTGCAAAAAGGGAAGGTTGTATTGGAATTCATTGATACAACTTCATTAAACATGAGTTAAGAATGACAGATGGATCATTTTTGAAATAAGAATGAATGTTGGACTCTAGAATTTTTAGGAAAGATCTTAAAATCCTCTTAAAAATTCTGACTTTCAGTGCCTGTATGGCCATACGTGATCTAGCAATGCCCATACAAATCTCTAAACCAAAATTCCATTTTCTGTTGAATACTTGGTATGGTCGTACATCCTTGGAAGTACGCCCTTACATGAATAAGAAAAATTTTAGTAACTTTGGTACAGTTGTACGTGAACCCGTACACCCATACGCTTCAACATTTCAAAATTCTCAAAATTTTTCCAACAAGCTCGATACGGCCGTACGTGATCTGGTACGCCTGTATGACTAAAGCTTCTAAAATTCTAAATTCTACCAAAGCAATTGTACGGCCATACACCAAAGTTGGTATGCCCGTACATATGTAAGGCATAGGATCGGTACGGTTGTACATGATTCTGTATGCCTATACGTGATTCATTTCTTTCAAAATTTCAAAATTTTATGAGCCAGTATGGCCATACGAGAATTGGTACGCCCATATGCGACTTAAAAACCTAATTTTAACCTAATTTTTCAGATTTTTGTCTCACCTTCCCCTGCCATCGACCACTATTCCTATCGATTTTTCATCAATTTCTCACCCAAATCTCTATCAAATCACTCCAAATCAGTCCCAAATCAACCAAAATTCAAATTGCCTTATGTTGCTCACTTAATTTCTATTTGAACAACTCAAAATCTCAAGATTTTCTTTGATTCTTCATTATTTTTATTGCTTTTTTCATTTAAAATTATTTTATGATTTTCTAGTTTTTTTAATCATTTTTTGAGCTAGGTTCTTTAGAGTTTATTGTTTTAAATTGTACTATTGTGGTGTGTGTCAAATCTTATTGAATTTTATTATGTTTGCAAATTTGCGGATTTTCAAAATTCTGTCGAATTTTTATCAAATTTTCAAAAACTTATGTTTTTGATAAATTCCTAATTTTTGCAAAATGAATTCTCATGGTACACGTGGTGGCCCTTCGTCTCAAGGTCAAGACAAGGGTAAACCCGTATCATCAGATAGTGACCATCCTCCTCAACCTAATTTCCTTATTTTTAAGTCCCAACAGGCGATTCTTAACGAGAAAACTTTTACTCATTCTTGTTTTGCATGTATAGCCACTCTACATAAAGTTAGACTTGAGACTAACATTAGACATTTCTTGGCTAATGTTGGCTGGTTCAATTTCACTTTTTAGATAACCATTTTATTTAATCTGTTGCTTTTGAATTTTTACAGACGTTTAAACTTGATATATCCCACATTTACACTTTCAAACTCTTTTATAAAAACTTCAAACTCATTAAAACTGAGTTTGATAGTATTTTTGATTTTCCAATTGAGGGCATTGCTAATGCCAAATCCGTGATTTTTGATCACAATGTATTCTGGAAGGAGATCACACTTGATACTCCTTTCCATCCTTTGAGGCTGAAAGCCTTTTGTCTGAAATCCCCTACTCTCTTATACTATCATCGGTTAATCACCTATCTTATCTTCGGGCGATTAGAGTCAAATGACACTATTACCGGTCTTGATCTTATCTTCCTACATTATATGGTCGTTACCATATCTGTCATTCTCTTAAAGCATTTCTGGTTATTTCTCCTGACCTTGGACCTGCTGGTTCTAATATAGACATGTCGTTCATTGAGCATTCTATGATCAATGAGGTGAACCACGTTAATGAGTACGCTATTCATACATAGTACATCAAGAAACACTTGGAGCACTTATTAGCATTAAGGCTTCCCAATGATATAATGGCACTGTGTAGTGCTAAAGCTATAGAGGTGTGTAGGCACATGTAGGTGCCTATTCCAGAGGGAACAAAGTATACAGAGGACAACACTTCCCCTAACCTCTGAGCTCATATTGATTCCCCTCAAGATGATGCCAGAAGCCAAGCGGCCCTGAGCCACAAATGTTAGAGATAGTCTGAGGGTGGATCCTCTTCTGGTGCTGCTCCATTTATTATTGATATGATTTCATAACAGTTTGCAGCGCTCAACACCAGACTTGATGGGTTTGAGTGTCGATTTGACTCTATTGATCAGTGACTCCTCTAACATACTCATGAGTTTTAGGACTTCCAGGCTACCACTATTGCTACTCTCGAGTCCATCAGCACCCTTTAAGATCCATTTATCCCTCCTCCCTCTCCTTAATGTTTTTGATGATTGATAAAGGGGGAGATAGTAGTTAGGGATATGATAGTTATTAGTTTATTAGTCTTATTGACTTTGAATTTTATGTATATCTTTTATTACTTGCTTTGATATATATTTTGATGTATTCTTTTATTTCCCTTGATATATATTTGATGCATTTCTTCATGTATTTATTGATGTGATCATTTACATTTATGATTTGATCTGATCATGTGTTTCCTTTATGAATTGAATTAATGAATTGAAGTTAATTTGCTTTAATTCTAAAACAAAGGGGGAGATTTTCAAAATTATAAATTTGAGCATATTTTAGTAAATTAAATTAAATTGATTGTCAACATCAAAAAGGGGAGATTGTGTTTTGTTAAAATGCTGACATGTTTTAGAAGAAATGAGCACGTGTATTATGTATGCGAACATGAGTATTTAAAATAATCATAAGAAATATTTAATTGAAATATCAAAGGGTTTATGTATAATAGGCAAAAAGATGGGAGGGTCGCTACCCCCATTTTATAGGCAGACAAATGCAAAACGTGAGAAGGTTTGTATACATCATTAATAATTATATTAATGAGATTGTCAGGTAAATGAAAAACTTACTATCAAATGAAAATATTATGCTAGAAAGAAATTTCTAATTAATGATTTAATTATGGTGTAGTGGTGGTTTAATTTATGTGGAAATGAGTCCATATTGAGATGAAAAGTGATAAATATTTGGTAGTTTGATTTCATAAAATTGTAAAAGATTATGAATTTCTAATGAGCATGTTGGTTTAATAAACTAAGGTATATGAAAACTTTCAATTAGGAGTTGTAATTATTTATTTATAAATGCATGATTAATAATGCTTGATATATGAATATTGATTGTGTTTATTTATGGTTAATCATATAAATAATATTGACAAGTAAATAAAAGGCCTGTCAAAAGGCAAATGACTTATGGTAAAATTATCCAATAATATTTTTACTATTATTTATTAATTATTTGATAACTCTGTTTAGAAAATAGAAATTGATAGATTAGTTAATTTTCTTATTTTAGCAAGTTATGAATGCCAAACAAGTGTGTTAGTTAATGTGCTTATAGGAATTAATCTCTTCTAGTAAAATGATGATTAATTGCTTACATGTCTGGAATTGTTGATGAATTCTTATATCATCATGGATTGATGGTAGATAGATGATCTCTATTTGTGCTTAATATTAATTATTTGTAAAATATGATTTATATAAAGGCTTGTTGATTGCAAGTATATTATCATATAATGTTATGAATATTTTATGAATATTTATTTATTTGGATATGTGATTTATATAAATATTTGAAAATGTTATTGTTTCATAATTAAATTAGCATTATGTAGATGCATAAATAATAAAGGCATAAATCATACATCATACATCATTAGCATGACATTTCATAGGAATAAGAGAGATACAGTTATATATATTTATATATATATGGTGACATAAGTATGATACAGATATAGATACAGATATAAATAATATAAATAATACAAAAAATATAGAAATATATTGGAAAAAATAAATGATTGAAAATATGCCCAATATGGATTATACATAATTAGATATATAGATTGATATGGTCACAGAGAAATAATGAAATTACATAGAACAAATGAATGCAATCATATTTGTATTCATTATTATATAGAGTACCATTGTATAAAAATAAAGGGAATGCAATTCGTACTTGCATTCATTGACATAAACATGTCATTACTATTTTTTGATGTATAAAGTGATTTCATGGTTGATCCATGAAAGTGACTTACGATATAAAGAGCTATTTACAAAGAATTATTATAATGATATTTCTTTGTTAATTATGTAGTTTAATTGGTTGCCATATTTATTATGAATTTATTTTACAATGGTTTTTTAATTATTTTTATTAATTATTTCTATTTATTATAAAAATATAATATAATTTTTATTTACATTATAATTATTATTAGACACTGTTGAGTTTTATACTCAGCGTTTATTGTTTGATGAATACAGGTTAGAGTAGTTCAAAGCGACATCCGGATTAATGTGGTGTCAATGCAATCAGCATATTCCGAGCCTTGTACAACTCTCAGGAATACATTTTGGTAATATAATATATTCCTAGCGGATGTTATTTATGTGACTATCATTGTATAATTATGGACAGTGAAATATTTTATGCTTGTATAACTAGTGAGAATATTTTATATACAGAAAATACGTTTGATGGCACATCATAGTTTTATATGATGATTCTTTTTATGAACAGGTGAGAAAATAAGGTCATAGATATTTTAAATAAGTAATCATAATTATAGATCATATATATTCCATTGATAAAAAAATTAATTACAAATCCTTTGTAGAGTGATTAATGAATTTCTAATCATATGATTTTTATTAATTATTCTACATGAGCATGTTTTCATCGATCGGATATGACAAATCATATATAAATTCTTAAGCCTAGTTTGGATGTATTTACCTATGTAATATAATCATGATTACATTACATATTTGATTACTTTATTTGGTTACATAATATTAATGTAATACTAAATTCCTAAATAATTATTAATACATTATAGAAGGGATTAATGAATACATTTGAAACATAATGTATTTTTTACTACATCTCATCTAAGTCACACCAATATGCATTCAAGCTCACCCATTGTATTAATAATTACAATACATTATATTATTTATCAAACAATGCAATACAATGGAATGTAATGAAAAATCCATTACATTACTTAATTGACTACATTATATATTTGATTACATTGCATCTAACCAAATGAAGCTATGAGCGGGGCTTTCGTTGCAACCTAGAGCTATAAGGGATATAGGTTTTATTTAAAGAGAGTGGGGGTAGAATAGTAATTGATAAAATGTATTTATTTTCTTGTAATTTTGGGGTGTGATAGCTCAAACACTTTGATGTCTACTCCTACCAGAGCTAACTATGCTCCTAATGCTCTTTAGGGTGGAGTAACTAGTTAAACTTGAGTGCCATCCTGACAAGCTAGTCTTATGGTGGGCACTGAGGTGCCTGCCTTCTATATGGGTTGTGTAGGATCTTCCCCTCTGCCTACATGGAGCATAAGGATCAATTCCTTATAATCCAATATTTTATCAATGAAAGAAGTAACCACGTTTATCCATGTCCCTCAATTCTACTGTGTGCCTTTTTTGTATGTTGCCTTTCTATGATTATGGGATGAATATTATGCTGTGTGCTATGCTTGCCTATGTGGTGCTTGGTTGTGCATGTACTAACCAATTTTATAGATTCAAATAAGAGATAACCTCCTTTAGTACATGCAAGCTTGATTAATCGATTGGCTTGTTGAAGGTAATATCCGGATACGAGCGCCGTACGGGTTTACTGGAGTTACCTTGAATCCAACCCGTGACACATTATATTAGAGCCTAAATTGAGGTAGTATAGCAAAGTTATGGCTAAAGATAAAGATAATAAGCTAGCATGCATTAAGGCACTAGAGAAGTGAGTGGAAGAACTTGAGAAAGTTATGGGAGAAGTGCACAATGGAACATTTGGGCAAGCGTGTATTGAGATGCTTAGTACCCAGCTAAACCCACTTGAAGTTGCGGTAACTGGAGTGACTGGTGGTGATAATGTGTTGTCAACATATGGGGACTAGCTTTAGGCTATGGTAGCTAAAGCTAATTTATTTAAAAAATTTATGAAATGTTCTACAATGGTAGAATGAGTTCTTGCTTCTCTTCCCTTATTAGATGGAGGCCAATAGAGCTCAAGGCCTCCTAAAATGAGTGGTGTGTAGGTACTAACTCGATACGACCTTAGTAATATTGATAAGGTGATGAAAGCCACTAAAGGCCTGGAGGAAATCATAAGGGCTTAGGTAGAAAATGCACAAGCTGTATTTGATTTATTGAGGGAGGACATACAAGCCTTAAAAGGAAAAGCAGAGGAATGAATGCAAGATGTAGGTTCAGGACTTAGCATGGTAGAAGGACTAGCCTATGCAAAGATCCCGGATCTTAGGCTCTTCGATAGTGTTAGGGATTTTAAGGATGTGGACAATTTTCTGTTTGATATTAAACTTTACTTTAAAGCCACTAAAACTACCTCAGATGAATAATGGTTACTACTCATTCCTTTGTATTTGGGTGAGGATGCAAAGTTATGGTGGAGGACAAAGAAAGTACAGATTCGAGAAGAGAGGTGTATTATTAGTACTTGGGAAGAATTCAAGAAGGAGTTGAAAGGGCACTTTTATCTAGAGAATGCGGTATATAATGCCAGTTAAAAGCTAGCAGAGCTAAGACATACCTCCTCCATAAGGGAATATATTCGAAGCTTTACTACCTTGATCCTTGATACTCTAGACATGGTCAAAGCTGATAAGGTTTATCAATTTTTAAAGGGATTAAAGTCAT
Source organism: Dalechampia spathulata (assembly GCA_948192965.1). Classification (NCBI taxonomy): domain Eukaryota; kingdom Viridiplantae; phylum Streptophyta; class Magnoliopsida; order Malpighiales; family Euphorbiaceae; genus Dalechampia; species Dalechampia spathulata. The sequence goes on along the minus strand of CANYBF011714416.1, from coordinate 9,188 downwards.
GGGAGAGATCTGAGTTACAATAATAAAGAGTAAAAGATCTGGCCACAGCTATTACTGTTGCTGAGAGTCTAGACGATTATGTAGATAATTCATGAAATAAAAGTTCCCTACTCTTAGTTCTGTGGAGGGTTGGGGAAATCGATGGAACAAACTGTTTACATGAAACTTTGAGTGAAGCACTAATTTTAGCACCTCTTCTATGAGGTTTATGAAGAAGGCTTCCACAGTTGGTGGAGGGGATAATTGGGGTAACTTTCTTTCAAGGAGTTATGGTGTGTGGGGTGCTCAAACTCAATCTGCTACGGGTCCTAGTGTCAGGAAAGCTTTGAGTATTAAATGCTTTCTTTGTAGTGGGCTATATCAAGTCATGAGGTGTCCACACAAAGGGGCCTTAAGAACATTAAGAATCCTCAACAAGAAGGAAAAACAAAGGAAGACTGATGATGAAGGAGACCAAAATGAAGCTGCAATGGTCGGTGCCTTTCAGTTTTTAGGTGCCCTTGAAAGGTAAAATGCGACGACATAGAAGGCCTCAGAGAGAGGGCTGATGTATGTTGATTTTGTACTTTAAGGAAAAACTATTCGGGCATTGATTGATACAGGTGTGATAGATAACTTCCTCTTTAATTCTGTAGCTCTCTGATTCAAGCTACAAACAGAGAAGGATATGGGGAAACTAAAAGTAGTTAATTCAGAGGTAGTGAAAACTACAAGACTGGCATGAGATGTAGCTTGTAGGATGGGACAATGGACTAGGAAGGTGGACTTCACTGTGGTGCCCATGGATGACTTTGATCTTGTGTTAGGCACAAATTTCTTAAAGAAGAGTCAAGCAATGTAAATTCCAGCGATGAATTGTTTGTTACTAATAGGAGATCAACCTTGTGTGATCCTTATAACCATGAGCCCTATATGTTAAAAGAAGTTGCTTTCTACTTTATAGTTTAAGAAAGGAGTGAAACTTGGAGATCACACCTACGTAGTTGTTCCGATGTTGAGGAAGACTGAAGCGAGATCTGATTGCCCATCTCTAATTAATGAGGTAGTAAGAGAGTTTGTTGATGTTATACCAGATAAATTACTGAAAACCTTACCTTCTTAATATGGGATCACTCATACCATTTAACTTTATTCTAGGGCTAGGCCACCTACAAGAGCTCTGTATCGCATGGCCCCTCCCAAGTTAGCAGAGTTAAGGAAGCAGTTAGATGAATTATTGGAAGTTGGGTTTATTTGCCCTATTAAAGCTCCTTTTGGTTCTCCAGTTCTTTTCTAGAAGAAATAAGATAGGATTCTATGACTTTTTGTAGATTACAGGGCTCTTAATAAAGTCATAATACGGAATAAATATCCAATACCCTTGATTATGGATTTGTTTGATTAGCTGGGTTAAGCCAAGTACTTTATGAAGCTCAATTTGAGATCGGGCTATCACCAAGTAAGAATGATTGAGGGGGATGAACTGAAGACTGCTTGTGTAACCTGGTATGGTGCATTCGAATTCCTAGTTATACCTTTTAGACTAATAAATGCTCCTACCACCTTTTGTACTCTTATGAATCAGGTCTTCCATGAGTATCTCGATAAGTTTATGGTGGTATACCTAGATGACATTATGGTTTATAGTGCTACATTAGAGGAACATCGTGAGCATTTAAGGGTTATGTTTAAGAGATTACGAGAGAACCAATTGTTTGTTAAAAAGGATAACTGTGCATTTGGTCAAATCATGATCAAGTTCTTGACATCATCAAACAGGGACATATTTGGATGGATCAGGATAAAGTGAAAGTAATTTGGGATTGGAAGATCCCCATATTGATTATTGAATTATGAGCTTTCTTGGGATTGGTAAATTATTATAAATAGTTCATGTGTGGATACTCTTAATGCATTCTTGTGTTAATGAAGTTATTAAAGAAAAGGTGTAGCTGGAAGTGGTCTAAGTAGTATCAAGAGGCATTTGATAACTTGAAAGAAGTAATGATGAATGATCCTGTATTATAGTTGCCTAAAATGGAAAGGCTCTTTGAAATACAAACTGATGCCTTTGATTTTGCTTTAAGAGGAGTATTAATGCAACATGGGCACCCTATTGCATTTAAGAGCCAAAAATCGAATGAGGCAAAGAGGAGGTACTCGGCTCATGAGAAAGAATTATTAGGGGTAATCTATTGCTTACAGGTGTGGCATCACTACTTGGTGCAAAGCTTATGGTGAAAACAGATAATATGGCAGTGAGCCACTTCTTTACTCAACCAAAAGCTTACTTTTAAGAAAGCTCGATGGCAAGAACTACTGGCAGAGTTTGATTTCCAATTGGAATACAATCTAAGAACATTAAATCGAGTGGCAGATGCATTAAGTAGAAAGGCAGAGTGCAATTTTGAAGCAACTAGCTCATCTATCCTCTAGTCAAGTAAAGACTTCATTGTATGAGCAAATATAAGTGGCCTTAATTAACGACTTGTAGGTAGGGGCTCTGATGGACTTGGTTAAATAAGGGAAGACAAGACAGTTTTAGGTGGAAGATGACTTGTTGATGGTAAAACCTAGTCGCCTTTATGTACCAAGATTTGGAAATTTGAGGAAGACTTTATTACAAGAATGTCATGACACGCTGTGGGTGGGACATCTAGGTTGGCATCAAACTTTGGCATTATTAACTTAAAATTTCTACTAGCCAAAGATGGAGGAGGATGTTAAGACATATGTGAAGACATGCCTGATCTGTCAGTAGAATAAAGTGGTGAGACAGAAGAAGACAAGACTACTAGAACCCTTACCAGTACTGACTCGACCCTAGGAGAGTGTCTCACTTTATTTTATCACTTGTCTACCTTGAATGGGGGAGTTCGATACCATTTTGATGGTGGTAGATAGATTCTCAAAGTATATGATGTTTATGCCGATGTTTAATCATTCAAGTTTGGAGGACACTACTAAGGCATTCTTCAAACATATAATGAAATATTGAGGTGTTCCTAGGGGTATTGTAAGTGATTGAGATGGTTGGGTTCTAAGCATATTCTGGGTAGAATTATTTTGGTTGCTGGGATTGAAATTGGATATGTCAGTTGGGTTCCATCCGCAGACTAATAGATAGACGAAGAGATTTAATAGCATGTTGGAGGAATACTTACAACACTTCATCAACTCCAACCATTTGAATTGAGCATCCCTTCTTGACATTGCCCAATTATGTTTCAATTCCTAAAAGTGCTATACATCTAACAAAACTCTTTTTGAGATTATTACAGTGTAATAACATTTGGTGCTATATCGTATTGATGCAGTTTACACAGGTAAGAATCCAAAGGCCTTCAATTTCACCAAGGAGTGAAGGCAGAATAAAGAGATTACTATAGCACACTTAGAAAAAGCATCATGAGGAATGAAGAAACATGTTGATACAAAGCAGCGTCCGATGTGATTTGAGGTAGGAGATCAGGTTCTGGTATAGTTGCAACCAGATAAATCAGACTGAAGAATAAGGATAGGCGGTTAATACCAAGATATGAAGGATTAGTGTCCGTCCTAGCTAAAGTGGGTGCCTCAGCTTACAAATTACAACTACCAAAATGGATGAAGGAACACTCGGTGTTCCATGTAAGTTTATTACATCCTTATAATATAGCCAAGGAGGATGAAACTCATGACAAATTTATCAAACTGACAGTTTTAAAGATGAAGATGAAGACTTCAACTAAGACAGTGGGGAAGATTTTGGTAGTTCATACATCCTTCACCAACAAAGGCAACTATAGGGAGTATTTAGTAAAGTGGAAGGATCTAGCAGAAGAAGACACCAGTTGGGAGAGGGAAGATGAACTCCAAACACTCAAAGACCAGATTGAAGACTTTGTGTGAGGATAGTTGACGAGGTCGTCAACAAATGGAGTGGCAGAGAGTAGGGGGTAGAATAGTAATTGATAAAATATATTTATTTTCTTGTAATTTTGGGGTATGATGACTCAAACACTTTGATTTATAGTCCTGCCATAGCCAACTATGCTCCCAATGCTCTTTAGGGGGGAGTGACTAGTTAAGCTTGGGTGGTGCCATCCTGACAAAGCTAGTCTCATGGTGGGCACTGAGGTGCCTACCTTATGTATGAGTTGTGTAGGATCTTTCCCTCTGCCTACACCGAGCATAAGGATCAATTCCTTGTAATCTAATATTTATCAATGAAAGAAGTAGCCACGTTTATCTATATCCCTCAGTTCTACTATGTGCCTTTTTTATATGTTGCCTTGCTATGATTGTGGGATGAATGTTGTGTTATGCTTGCTTATGCAGTACTTGGTTATGCTTGTACTAATTGATTATATAGATTTGAACATAAGCTAACCTATTTTGGTGCATGCAGGTTTGATTAATCGGCTGGCTTGTTGGAGGTAGTATCCAGATATAAGCGTTGCATGGGTTTACGAGAGTTGCCTTGAATCCAACCAGTGACAAGAGCAAGGCTTGCTATAGATGGCATCAAGGGCCCGCTTAAAGCAAAAGTGCAATCTTCTTAAGGGGTTATCTCAAGGAATGATATGGACTCAAAAGAGTCATAAGTTTGGAGTCATCACTGAATGGTTCCAGATTTGGTTCAACCAACCCATAGTATAAGTGCTAAGTTAAACCCTTCAAAGATGAGTTCAAGTGGTGAAGATTTTCTTAGAGTCTCCAACTTTGATTTTACTATTTTAGTAGAATTAGTTGTCTTAGGTAGATGATCAAGCAAGAGCGTAAAAGTAAGCATGCAGTGCAACATGTTATAGCGATAAGCATATCATAACATAATATGGTAAAATATAACATGACATAAAAGGCTATATGATATAAGTATGACATAATATGACATATGTATGGCATGTAAGGTAATAGCATAGTATGACTAGGTATAGTTACATAACATATGCATGACATAACATAGTGATATGTATGTGATATGGCATTTGACATGGCGTGTCATGTGACATGGCATATGATATGACATGTGACATGGCATAGTGGCATATGACGTGGTATAGTGATATGACATAGTAGTATAGGATATAACATAGTGATGTGGTGTATAACATAGCATGGCATAATATATATTATAATAAATATAATAAACACATCCACATAAATAAAACTTAATAATAATGGTTGATGATAGGGATAGTAGAGATAGGAAATATATAGGGGAATAAAACTTAAAAATACATCCCAGAGAAAAATAACAAAATAGAAGCCTACTATATTATATAAGATCTTTGAAAATATAAAATTTAAGATGTGTAGTAACATCTCCTCCACTTGGGGAAGAATCCTTGGGTAGTACGAGCCCTAATGCATGAATATGGAAAGTGTCAAAAAAGGAAAGTTTCTAGAAAAAGGAAAGTTCTAAAAAAAGAAAGTGTTTAAAAAAGGAAAGTTCCAAAAAAGGAATGTTGGGATATTTTGACCAATTCACTCCCATATGTAGACATGAATCAAGGATCAATCCCTAAAATGTATGGGCATATTTGTGCAAATATGAAAATAAACACAAGTACAAGTATGAAAATAATCTATTTTAGGTAAAAATCAATCATACCATAATTGGAAGATTTTAAGATCATTTTGTAATATCTCTTAGAATTTGATTCAAAATCCAATTAGGGTTTGTGATGGCAATAAATACAAAATCAATTAAAAATGACATTTAATTGAAAAATAAAGCAAAATTACATTGATTTAATGGCAAAATCAACTAGTTTTGATCATGAAAATCCAAAATTGAGAGACTTTAATATCCTTAGCATCAATTAGAATATGGATCAACACTCAATTCAATTTCAATCATATCAATTGCAAGTAATTAAGTCAAAAATAGCATTTAACTAGATGAAATTCAATTTTGAAGTCAAAATCAAATAAATAATGATAGATTTATGATAGATTTATTACACTTGAATCATTATGAGGCCATAAACACATTAGAAACATCATTAAAATCAAAAGTTAAATTGAAAAATGTTTGAAAAATGGATTTTGGTCAATCCGGATTGATATATGCATTACACAATATATGATATACATCGCATATATTAAGAAAATAAGCAAGATGCATCACACAAAGTATATGTGCATTGCACATTATGTTCGAATAAGTAATGTATGTCACATATAATGGTATATATTATGCATATTGCATTCATCAGATGAGAAAATTTGATTTTTATAGCAAAAACATAAATAAAATGTCGATTGTTTGATTATTATAGGTCATTTAGGGTATTATCAATCCTAAATAATGCTATAACATTTGGTATAGCAACCAAAACATGAATCAATACCTAAAATTGAGTAAAGTTGAAGGAAAGTAGGAGAAAGGTGACTTACCAAGGCTAGTAAAATTCTTCCTCCAAATCCAAAAATGTTTAGGATTTTAGTAAAATCAATTAATCACTAGTCCTAATTAATTATTTAATTAGGTAAATTTTAATTCTCAAAGAGCTTAGTATCTTATAATTAAAATATTTTTGTATTGTATAAGGGTTTTTGTAACACCCTTAGGAAAGGAGCCAAGGATGGATTGATAATATGAGATAAAGTGTTGTACTGCCTTATGCACTGCTTTGTATGAGTGAAACGGTAGATGCACCATATGACCAAATGGCTTATGGCATTGCAAAAGGCATGTATGTAACTCAATTTTGAAAATAGAGCATTGTACCAAGCTATTTTGGGAAAAACTGAAAATTACACACATGGGGCAAAAATTCCGTGTCAAGAGAGGCCTTAGTATTTTCAAGCAAAAATATGTCTTTGCTTTTTGACAGCTTAAGTTTCAGTGTTTATAATAATTAGATATATGTTGATATCATATTTTATTTTAAGAGGTTGTAATATGTAGAAATACTATATGGCTTTAATTTTTTTTATAATGTTAGGTGTATGCAAGTATATATAGACTATTAATTAATTTGATAATTACATATCATTTTTTTTGCTTAAATATATCTAAGATTTTATCATTGAAGTTTAACTAAACACTCTCATTAATTGATGATATGCATAATGTGAGCATGTAATTTTTTGTTGGATGTTTATGTTATGTGTTTATCTATTAAAATAAATAATATTGTTCTAAAATAATGTATTATTATTATTTCAACTTATTAGATAACCAAGAGATTTTTTTAGAGGAATTCATTAATTGATAAAGTTGAAAAGTGAGATAAAAAAAAGAAAATTACCTAAGAAAGAGTCGTTATAACTATAAATGTTGTTTTATCTATCTAGTTAGAGAACTTAAGATAATCAGTGAAGAAGTGAAAAATTATCTATTAAGAAAAAGTCTATCTAGACATCTATATGATAGAATCAAAATTAATTGTTATCATCAATTACACATAATAAAAATAATATTTTTTAATCTTTATAATATATTGCGTGAAAAAGGAGGGTTGTAAGATATAAGCATTGTAATTATAAAGGAGTTTATTGCATTATTTTTGTTTATGCTTACTTATGGTTAAAAATTAAGATTGATAGAAGGAACTTATATTCGTTCCTTAAAAGCTATTAGTAGGCATTTCAGTGAAATGTTAAAAGTAGAACTTAGATTAAGAAAGGATATATAAAGTTATCAAATATAATGGTAGAACGTTTTGAAGATAAAAAATGGAGGTATTTTATTTTAAGATAAGTAATTTGAAATTTCTTTCATTAGAAGAAAACAACTAGTAGTTGCACTTTTTAACTTTTTAACAACTATAAATAATAATAACATAAATAATAGAATTGTCTTAAAGTGTTAAATGAAGCATATATACCACTTATAGTTCCATTATAAGATTAAGATAAATGTCAAAAGAAAAAATAAAAAATTACTACAAATATCTTAGGGGAGTGAGATTGAAACATGAAGTTTGTTTATATTGCAGGGATGGGAAGGTTCATCTCCAAATTTTATGATAAGATCAAACTCACTTTCTAGATTAAATGATACAATTTATAAATTTTTAATACAATTTATCTTGATATAAATAACATTAAAATATATAATTTAGTATTTTAGTTAGCATTCATAGAAAAATACTACTTAGGGATGTTGGGTATTTTAATATGATAAGATTTCTTGCTCCTTACCATTCTACTTGATATCATTTTAATGAATGAGCATCAAGTAAAAATAATCATACTAAATATAAAGACCTCTTTAATCTTCATCATCCTTTAATAAAAAATATAATTGAAAGGATATTTGACATGTTAAAGAGGAGATGAACTATACTTTATACACCTTCTTTCTTTAATACAAAATTTAGGTTTGAGATTTTTTAAAGTTTCTTAATATTATATTTTCAGTTTACTTAATAGGAATATCAAACTCATTAACCTTTCAAATACATGTTGTTAGGAAATTTATTTTGATGTTAATAATTAGTGGTTTGGTTGTTTGTTTATTTTCTATCTCATCAACTTATAGTACAATCATACTAATTGTACCATACCTCTTTGTTTAGAGGAGATTCTACTTAAAGTGAAAGTATGACATATTATATTTGTATGATTGTGTAGGAATATATAAATCGTACCATACTTTTAACCTAAAAACCATTTTCTTTAGCTATTTTAGATTTTTTTTACATTAGCTAGTTGTAGCACCTTTAGTACTATGGTACCACCATCTATTGTAAATTACTGGAGTCATTTCTTTCCTTCTAGTTTGTGTCCATGAAGCAGGGATTTAAGGGTTTAATAATAGAAATACGATTGCAGTCAGAATTAAATCTCTTAGTCTCTATGGACTTAGTATAGAGTAAGAAGGGTATCGAACTCGGGGAGTTAGGTATTATTTCAATCTTCCAATTATAAAGTTCATTGATTTCTAACATCTTTATGTCACGAATTGGATAAGTAAGAATTATGATGATAAAGTAAATATTGATCCTTAAAGATGCAATCAGTCAAATCAGTTATGAATAATGTTAAAGCAAACCATTATAGAAATGACATTTTCATTTGTACTATATAGTATTCTCATACCTATATAATGTATATTCATATTATTTTCCATAAAACTCTCATTTTACAGATGCAAATATGAAGCACTAAGAAACATATGTCATGATTAGCATTCTCAAGAAGTGGATTCCAACAATCCTTTAACTAGAGTGATTAACATGAATCTTCCACTACTATTACTAATTCTCATTAGA